>JBBYHH010680030.1:0-10252 GCA_038382905.1 Daphne laureola
TTTCAACAAACCGCAAACTCTGACGAACTCAGTTCAGACATCGCCAGCCGCCTTAAGTAGCCGCTTCCGCACAGTAATCGCCTGACATCATGGTGGTGGTGGTGACACCCTCAGCGAGGTGCTGCTAGATTTAGGCCCATACCCTTTCATTTTGAGTAGAGCAGTGCTTTCAAGTATGTTGAAGGGAAGACAACCGAGGGTTTTTGGACTGGAACGATGGGTTTGGTTGACTTCGTGATTCGGGAATATTTCGATTGGGGTCGGGTGGTCTTCTTATTGTTTCGTGGTTGCGGATGGTCCGCATGAGAAGTTGTAGGAACCGGCAAAGAGCGATAATGCTCCTTGCCCAGCTCCATAAGCATTATGGCCCTGAATGGTTGGGTATAAAGTATGACCCAACCATTCGTCATATGTTTTGGACTTGGGTTGATCAGTGGATGGAGATACTTTGCGGGTTTGAGATGTTGTCTATGCAGGTGTTGTCCTCTGTATGCTTGTGCTTTCCGGGTTTCTTTGGAGGGACTCGACTCTTTCGGATACGCATTGCGTGGCTACATTGAAGGAGGGCAGAAGTCTCAAGTGGTCTTACCGATGCTGCAGATGGATCCTTGTATGAAGCCATGAGACATTTTGAAAGGACTTGCAAGCAAATGTGTCACCTGGGATGTTACATCACTTGTTGGTTCTGTTATCTTTTGTGTCCGGTGAACCTGCTTTCTTTTATTATTGTCCTTCGTAATTTGCTATGTTTGGAGCTTAATTTCTCATTAGCCTTAAGCTTATGGGTTGGTAGGTTTTTTTATTCAGAAGTTTATCTCTCATTGACCTTAAGCTGGTAGGAGCTTAAGTGGATTATTACTCGTTATCTACTAAGAGCACTAATAATTATGAGGGAAATATATCTACTTAGGTTGTTTCTCCAATCCCAAACTATTCGTCATTGAATGAATAGCCATTCATTCTCAAAAGAATATTACCTAACTATTAATCCCGTCTAAATGAAGGTCACGTAAGGATACAACAAACACGTTAGATTCCCGTGACAAAATATTTCAACATAAACCCACAATTAGTCAATTTAACAATAATAAGGGTAAAAAACAACAATTAAGTTTGTAACATTGGATCGGACAACAAGCAACAAATGTAATAGGGAACCATTTTAAGATAAAAATAAAATAAAATAGATTACTATTTTACTAAACATTAGTGATAATGTTGTTTGATCCTAGAAGTACTCTTTGGCATAGGGCGGGAACCAAAAAAAACGACTATAAATGGCAAATAAATGGCCGCCTAACGTCAACTCAAGGAATTTTCATTTCATTTCCATTCCTCCCGCTTCTCTAACACCGTAAATCTCACCCGTCCACGTGTTCTTCATCTAACCTCCCTCTATAAAGCTGCCACCATTCTCGTGACGCTTCATTTCACATCAATTTATTTTCTCCGCCAAAATACTACTCCAGTATTCATCTTTCTCACTTCCCACCGGCAAAAATGGCCGAATCTAAGACCACCAACAGAGCCATGAACCCCTGGGCTCTTCATCTCCAGAAGCTCGGTCTCGAACTCAAATGCCCACTCTGGTTCGTAACTTCTTTTTACCTCTTCTTTGCCTTTACTGGATTTTCAAGATTAATCTCGCTGATCTACGATTTTTCATTTTCACTCATTTGCAGCTTGAATTTCCTTAAATCACCTACGTTGTTCCCATGCAACCACCTGTTCTGCAGGTTCGTGCCTCTTTTGTTTGTTGTTGGGTGAATGGGTGGGTTGCTTATCGTTACACAACTTTTGTTGCAGAATGTGTGTCCCCAGAGCGAATCACGTTGGGTTAGAGTGCCCTATCTGCAAAGATGAGTATGTTATTCAGGGTAAATGTTATTTTCTCTTCCTGCTGTTCAATGTGTAATTTTGGTCTGAATTACATCCATTCATTTTTTTATGTGTCTTTATTTGTAATTGCTCACAGATTTGAGGCATCTTTCGTTCATGGAGAATATAGTGACAATTTATAGAAGTTTGGATGCTGCTTTCTCTGCTAGTATCTTGAATAAAGACCGTGATGGGGTGCAAGGCAATGTATCTAGAGAACTTGAGACACACAATCGAGGAGGAATCGAAGAGCCTATAAGGGTGCAAGGAGATTTAATTGATCACACTGACAAGGCATCTTTTGACAGCCCAGTTTCATATATCGATCCTAAGAGCTTGGACAATGACAGCAGTGATCAGGGCAGCGCTCATGTAAGCTTCTATGCCACTGTATTTAGTTCTGGAAGCTGTGATCCCATGTTCATGTGAGAAGGGGTGGTGTTTTATGTGCTGATAATTGATTACTACGTGCTATTTATGTTGAATTGCTCAGGCCTATTTTCTGGTTTATTAGTGCTAGCAGTTGAAATAATTTACTCATTGGAACTGTTCATCATCATCATGATCTTGATCGTCATTGTCATCACACTACACCTTAATCTCAACTATATGTGGGTCATACTACAGCTTGGAAAAGTTAGTACCTCATATGTGTGCCTTTGACTATTGGTTTTGAAATTTGTTTTCTGGGGGATGTTCTATTTGTTTGATTTTTCCTGATCATCACCAATACTGTTCAAGTTGTTGTGAAGTATACCGTTAACCTTTCTCATCTCATTTTCAGTAATGTTTCTTAATCTCTGTAGCATCTAGAAGATTATTCAGGCCAAGGGTCAAGCAAGAGGAATTTTGATGAGAGCACAATGCATGGGAAGCTTAACATTTCTGCCTCACAAGCTGAATGTCATTTGAGGGAGTGCAAGAGACAAAAGAAACTGGACTATCATTCCTTGGACAGTGTCATGGGCAGTTCTGGCATTTTCCAAGAAGGTCCTCCAACTAAGAGTGGGGTGATTACTAATTTTGAAGATCAACCTAACCTGGGTATAGTTACAAAGGTGCCAGATGTTGTAGGTGATGCTTGTCAAAGCAAATTTACCTGTGGATTTTGTCAAACCCCTAGAATCACTGAGGTGATTTCTCAGATAAACTGTCATTTTTTGCATCATTGTTGGTCTCATTTGTGTTATTGAATATAGATCAAGTTCAGCTCTATCTCCTGGTAATATGTCTTCAGATCGCTTCTTTGTTGTCAAATTATCCAGGTTACTGGACCAATGCTGCATTATCTGAAAGGTGCGAAGGTAAATGATAATGATGCTATCCAAGGAGGTGTTATCCATGTCCATAGTTTGTGCACTGAATGGTAATTATTTGAAATTTCAATTTAACCTATGTGTTGGTATATTCAAATAAATTTTATCAAATATTGTTGCTGTTCTACTTGATTCAATCATATTATGCAACATTGCAGGGCACCACAAGTGTACTATGATGGTGAATACATTATAAATCTTGAGGCAGAACTAGCTAGGAGTTCCAAGCTAAGATGCAGTAAATGTGGACTAAAAGGAGCTGCTCTTGGTTGTTACGTAAAATCTTGCAGGAAAAGTTATCACATCCCTTGTGCAAAAGAAGTTGATAAATGTCGATGGGATATGGTAAGTTCACAACACCATTTGAAATAAGCACACCTAGTTTCAAAATTAATTTATATTAGGTTTATATTTCTGACATCATTTATTTATTTCTACTTTTAACAGAAAGATTATTTGCTGCTCTGCCCAGTGCATAATTCTGTGAGGTTTCGAAATGAGAAGCGAAAGACTTCCAAACGTAGGGATGTGGTTGTGGCTGTTGAAGATACTCAAATGTATAACTTAATCTTCTGTCATTGAGAAGTATTTGTGCTATCTAATATTTTGCTGCTTTTGCATCTCTACATGTTACTATGATTGATTCCGCCTTGAATTCTTCAAGATTTCTATAAACATATTTGTGGAAGACAAGTTTACTTTGAAGCTCATAGTATTTCCCAACCTCTTGTACTAGTTTTTTTGCTTTGCATTGATAGTTGACTAGGTGATGCAAAATCATTAAAGGTAGTAGCTGGGTTGAGTGTCCATATGCATTGTTTATGTCCGTTCCGTTTAAGCATTTTAGAAATTGGTTAAAGGAGATGATATGACTGTCTTTTTCTTCTGCTGCAGTTTATCCCAACAACCCAATTTTTGGGGCCAGTTGACTGAGAAAAAGTCATGGGTATTTTGTGGATCTGCATTATCTTCTGATGAGAAGGTTTGGCAAGATGATTCTGTTTATCAATATTTTTTCTTGATGATGAAGTGTATCAGTCAATTAATTAGATCCTACTTGTCCAGTTTCTTCTAGTCAAGTTTGCAAGCATGATTGATGTCCCTGTTTTGAAGTATTGGAGTCCAAACGTTACACACATTATTGCATCAACAGATGCTGATGGTGCCTGCACTAGAACATTCAAAGTTCTGATGGCCATTTCAACTGGGAAATGGGTCCTCAAAATGGACTGTAAGTTGAAGCTTGGCTTTCCATTTTCTTGGTTCACTTCACCCCCCCCTCTCATCACTGACCTGTCTAGTTTCCCTAATGATCAGTCATTGATAATGATGCATATTTTAGTAATTTTGATGGTTGGGCATGTAGGGATAAGAGTGTGCATGGAAGTCATGAGTCCTGTTAATGAGGAGCCCTATGAAGTAGGCCTCGACAACCATGGATGCCTTCATGGTCCTAAAACTGGCAGACTCCGAGCACTTGAAAATGTAAATTTTCCCCTCTTTACAGTTTTTTTTTTTAATGTCAAGAAAGCAGTATTTGATCTTTTTTCAGGAGTTTAGAAGTAACAAGCTAAGTTCTCTCTTGCAGGCACCTAAACTCTTTGAAGGCTTCAACTTCTACTTTTCGGGTGTCTTTGTATCTGGTTACAAGGAAGATCTCCAAAACTTGGTAACCACAGCAGGCGGTACTGTCTTGAAGAGAAAAGAGGAACTATCAGGATTCAATTGTACAAGTAAAGAGCAAGGATCTCAGCCTCAAATGGTTATAGTATATAGCCTTGATCCACCACCAGGATCAGAGTTGGGAGAAGAAGTTTCAATCATCTGGAAAAGAGCAAATGAAGCACAGGACATAGCCTCTGAGATTGGAGGGCAAGTGACTGGTCACACATGGCTTTTGCAATCTATTGCAGCTCATAGATTGCAGCCTTTTGTGAACTAATCCTTTCTAGGAAATGATGGGTTCATGCTTATTAGGAAATTGACCAAGCATTAGGCTCATATAAGATGGTTAGTGATGTAGAAATATCGGTGTAGAGTACAATTTTGCTGGTCTATTGAAAGGCCTGCATTGTGTTGTGTTCTACGTTTGAAACTAGAAGCTTTGCTCGAAATGCATTTACAAGTATTTGCTTGTAAAGAGCATCAATTAGTGGAAAGGTAGTAATAGATACATGCAGTAATATAAGGTTAATCTTTCTTTTTGAGTTATTATTCGTTTGAAATAATTATTTGATGTCTTTATATAATGATAATTTGATATTCTACTTTATACACATACAATATATAAAAAAGAAGAAGGCATAATATAGATAATTATTAGAACAAATGTAGCATTTTTTATTATCAACATTATAAATAAAATAAATTACATTAGACTTAATTATTGAGATGTTTTTTAAATTGAACAACTTAGTCCTATTTGATTTTATTGTTTCAAAATTTAATATTTTACTTAAATTTTAATAAATATAAACACTAAAAATATCAGAAAAAATATATTTGAAAAATTTAGATATCAAATTATGACACAAAAAATAAATTATTTGTTAAATATTATGAAACTGTCAAAACAAATAAGACAATCTTTAGGGACGGAATGAGTATTTTGCTATGAGACGGAGAGAGTATATATTACGTATTGCATGCATAGTTATTATGTTAGACACTGTTCTAGCTAAGTAATTCTCAAAAATCAATTTTAGTAGTTAGACGCATTAAATAGTTAATGATATGTCTTTACCTAGAGTTATCTTTTATATACTATATAGATGAATGTGGATTTTTCAACATTATTTGTATAGAATACGTAAGGGTCCGAGTCGATTAATTCGATTACTTAATCCAAAATATTTGAGTGCGACTAACTTATCCAATTATAGAAAAATGTCCTAATAATTAATTCAAATGTAATCTATTTTTTATAATATTGGTAATATAAAATGCTCCCTTCATACTAATAATTATCTAAATTATTCTTTATATTAACTTTTAAAATACTGTATGTATAAAGTTAAAAATATCAAATTATCATTTGTATAAAAATATCAAGTTATTATCTGTATATGAAGTTTTAATTTTATAACTTAAAATGGTATAAAACAAATCACAAATTAAATGGTGAAAAATTAGTATTGAAATACTTTTGAGATAGATATTGGTACTTACTAGACCATATTTTATATTTTTCCTCCTCATTATTTGATGTTTTATAAGTTAGAGGGACTAACTTACTATATTTCATAAACCGTAAGGAGTAAGTCATATTGAATTAATCTTGAAGGATTAACTCGTATGAGTCACCAAAGTAGAGGGACTGTTGGTGCATTTTGGCCACACTGTATTTAAAAAAGTTGCTATCACCATACACTAAAAAACAACAGAGAATTTAGCTCTTATAATTAATAATCGGATTACTAAAACAATAGGTGATTGTAACTGAATCTGGAAGTAAGCCTGCATATGCATGAATCGAAACCGAAGTAGGTAAAAGTCGGTGAGAAAAGTCCAAGTCGGTTATAATTATCACATACAATTTCATGCTAATAAAGCTAAATTGCTTGCTTAAAAACATGCAGTAGTGTCGGATCGGAGGCCCAACAGATTAATCAGTACTAATAATCAATTAATTAAAGTGAAAATTGTCTTTGTCGGAGACCCCCAGCCATATCTATAATCACGATCTTTAAGGCTTTACATTTTGCGTTGATCAATGGAATTGAACGAAGTAAACAAGCAACAGTGCCTAATTAAATAATTAAATATTAATTCCAACCGCGCTGGGGTATATAATTAATTAATTAATCAAAACCTAAAAAAAAGAAAAAAAGAAACTGTATTATTATCCCAATAAATCGATTAATTAAAGTAATTAAGTATATATTTTCCCAAGCGCCCATGAACTCTGAAAATTGTGCCGACCGTCCCTAGTACCCTAGACTAGAGATGTTCATCCATACTACTAAATGGGTGAACTTTGGAAGCTTTCGGTGCATAGAACCAAAAATACTCTCATAATTAATTACTTTCTAAATCAACTGGATATTGACGCGACATAAATTAATTAACGTGGGTTCTAGAAGTTCATAAGTGGTTTTGAAAACCAGTTAATATATATTATTGTTGTCCAAAAAAAAAAGGGCAAAGAAAATTATTTTGTATATATATATATATATGCTCCTCAACATTTTAATATATACATAAAATAAATTAATCTGTCTAAAAAGTCAAACGTATATAGTTACGTATATACAAGTATTGAAGATGTAGATGTATAATTAAGTTGAAGAAGCAGGTAGGTATGATAGATGGATATGGTGGTTACTCGTTGGTCAAATGAAGAGTAAGAAAGAGAGAGGATTTTGGAGAGACATAATCAGATGAACCATTTCATAACTGTAGAGGTGACTACCTTGCTTCGTTAACTAATTTATGATGTGAACCGACTCAACTTACACGATCCCGCCCGAACAACCCGCATTGTTTCGGGCCTCATCACTTCTATCCACCCCCCATATTCTATCTTATTTTTTTCCTAGGGGAAATGTTTACAAGTACTCTTATTAAACATCATTGAGAGAGGTTATAGACTAGCAAAAAAAACCTAGCCGCATGCTTCGTTTTTCGCTTCCTCTTGGACGCGCCGTGTGCGGTGCTGCTCTATGGTATCTTCCAGCATTAATGTCACCGGTGCATCTGGGTCCTGTCGGGCTGTAGGGTCATCTTCTCAGACGTGTTCGGTTCATTTTTTCGCATCTGTTTCGTTGCTCTAACAGGAACTTGGCTAAGGTTGCGTTGTTTTCCCTAAACACTTCTAGCGTTTTCACCGAGTGAGTGCGTCGCTTCACACCGCCATCGGCACTGGCGCTGCTTCGTGCGGTCTGCTCGTGTCGCTCCCTCCCAACAGAAGTGACCAATCTGATGGTCGCTTGGGCCACGCCGACTGGCTTCCTCTCGTCGTCTCGGTGGTTGGAGGGGGCAGTCTTGGATTCAAGGACTTTTTTACGCTTGTGTTCGGGAGTTTGGAAAATGGGATCTTGCGTGATGCGATTGGTATGGTGGGTCTTGTGGCTCAGAATCGGGGGTTTGTGTGGTGTGGGATGTGGTCGGAAGAGGGCATGTCTTGGTCCCGTGGAGGTGAAGCAAGAAGAGAAGGTTTCAGGAATGGCAGGGTTGAGCGACAGCTCTCCGTGCCTGGAGCAGTGTGTCGGGTGGATGGGGTACGAAGTCCCCCCTCCTCATCTACTCGTAGGTGCGAATGGACTTGGGAACTAGGTTGCTTGATTGAGTTGTGTTATTGGCTACGAAAATTATTGGTTGTTGGGTTTTGTTGTACTTTGTGGTTTACTTTACATGTCTCTATACAGGGTCTAATTAAGCATAATTTAGCTTGCTTGTAGTAGCTTAGGTGGAGATTGGTTGCTATTGTATTCTCTTGCGTATGCTGCGGTAAGGGAGCTGTCTCAAACCCAATGGCTTTTTTATAGGAACTATGGTCGAGCAATTCTTCTGCAACAATTGGTCTTCTCCCTATTACCTACCTGGTCTATGTATCTATTGTGCTCTTCTAGGATTTGTTTTCTGTTCTACATGCTGTTACTTTTATTTATTTTTCCCCGCCATTTGACTTTGACATTGGTGTTTAAGTACTCTTTTGCTCATCACTGCTTAGAGCATTGTAGTAGTTTCCAGGAACCCTTGATCCTGCTTAGTTTGTTTCCGCGGCCAATAGGCGTTTGTTATTGAATGAAAGCTAATTCCTTAAAAAAAATCATTGAGAGAGAAATTATAAAATCAAGAAAACACAATTTTAAAGTGATCAATAGACCACCTAATACCCCCATTGAGTTATTTCCTTCAATACACCGTAAAATAGGACTGTTTTAATGAGATTGATTTGTACAATTAAATTCAATAATTAATAACTTATCTCAGTCCATGATTTTTTTCCTTTTCTGAGAAGAACTCAAACCTAAGTGAGGTTTCTACCATTTCTTCATTTTCCCTTACGTGTGTTCTTTGATGGTGCTAAACGTATTTTTTTTTTTTTGCTATATATTAGGTTAATAGTAGGCACACACTATTTATAAGGGAGACAGTAGGGAAAACCCTATCCCAATCTAATTCTATTTCATAATCTCAATAGTCATTATATTAGGCACACTCCATATAATTAGTCTACATGGACCACATTAAGGAATTATTAAAATAATTTAACATTCTCTCACTTGGTCTATGTGACGATTTGATGATTCAAATCTATAAGTGCGCACTTTACATTGAATCATTCAAGTTATTATCTTTAACTGAATTAAAATGATAGGATCATGACGGTCACAAGTCATTAATCGACATGATTCCTTCCATATAACACATATCAACTCAACTCAAGTTTAACAATAATCGATGGAAACTTTAATCATCTACTTTACAAGAGGGTAACTATAATCCTCGATCCATCAATGAAGGAAATAATAATCTTCAAACCATAAATATACATGTATACGTAAACAAGCAGAAACATAACATTATTGGAATTCTTAAGTGTCATATGTTCGAACATAACTGTCATATGTAAATATATCAGACCATCATGCTAACAAGAACTTTTCTATTATACCTATTTGTTCAACATGTTCAGTAATGTCTTGGGCGATAATCCTTTAGTTAATGGATTCGCTATCATTACATCAATACCAATATGCTCAATAAAAAGTGTTTATGCAATTTTTCTTTGACTAACAGTACTACTGGGGGAGGACGGGCGTCGCTGCACCCAGAGCCGCAGCGAGAAGCCGGTTGGCTCGTTGCGGCTTGTGGAGCAGCGAGGCCGCAGCGTAGCCACGCGGACCACGAGCCTGACACCCTGTCAGTTCGCTGCGGCCGTTCACTGGGGAAATGGCCGTAGTTGATAAGCTCTTTATATATTTTTCGCCCGGGATTCACTCAAACGCTTCGGTTAATTTGTTCATCTCTCTCAATTTTTTCTTTTCATCTGCTCTATTATTATCCGAGTGTAGATTGTGGTGAAGATTAATCATCAACTTGTGTTGTATTTT
>JBBYHH010680141.1:0-10251 GCA_038382905.1 Daphne laureola
CAAACAATTCCACATTACCCACCAAATCGACTAAAACATAATCCTTCCCAAGTCATAAATGTTTTATACTTTCCACACCAATTATACACGTCAAGAACACCACAAAAACACTACAACCATGTGGTAGATAAAACATTGAAATAGTGTATTAAAAAGCCAGTAACTTAGAAAAAAGCTTATCTTTCGGGGAAACCCTAGCAGAGCTTCTCTAAGGATTCTGATTTCCATTCCAATTCCGGTGATTTAGAGGCTTTGTCTCTTTTTTGCACCTACTTGATGGGTCGCGCAAAGCAAGGGAAGGTCCGGGGAGGTCAACCATCTCTGATGGTCAAATCTGTCTAGTTGCAGGAAGTGTTGGAGGTAGAATTTGGGAAAGAGAATGAGGTTCTAGTTGAAGATTTATCGGAGGATGAAGTTCTTGTAAATGATTTGGTCAGTACTCCTTTACCTGATGTGAGACGTACTCCGCTGGCTACTCTAGTGGCTACGATGGGTTTGGGGCCGATGAAAGAAGATTCAAGAGGTAAGAAAAAGTTATATTCGGACTTTGTTTGTCAGAGCTCTGACTCTTCAAAATCTCAGCATGAAGGCCTCAAGCTGTGATAGCTAGCATACTTTACTCTATCATTTGATCCAGTAGTTTTCATGGCTGATCAGGTTGATTTCTTTGATGATGAATTGGTTAAAGGTTCATCTCAATGGAATAATACATTAATCAGATGTGTCATGGGTGTCAAGGAATCTTGGGGAAACATGTCAAAATTTGTTAAGGGTCATTGGAAGACTTTGGTTGCACCGATAATTGTCAAGAAGGCAGGCATTTTCCTCTACTCCTTTCACTCTGAGTCAGATATGATGAAGATCTATGAAGGGCTCACTAGTTTTGTTTTTTATAAACCCCTTCTCTTGCAGAAGTATGAGCCAGAGGTGTACCTTGGTAAACATCTATTCTCTAATTCTCTTATCTGGATTCGACTACCTGGTTTGCCTTTGGACTATTGGACACCAAAATCCATTAGTAAGATCGCAAGTGTAGTAGGTCAGCCTATTCTTGCTGATCAACTCATAGTTTAGAAGTAGAAGGTCAACTATGATCGTGTTCTGGTCATAGTCCATAATCCAGACCAGTTGAAGGATGAAATCAGAATCAAGACCTCTCATGGTGAGTTAATCCGGAAAGTGATTTATGAATGGTCTCATTGTCCTTATGGAAAGTGTTCTAGGCGGGGGCATAAAGAAGTAGAGTGTGATCCTTCTAAGTGCTGGGAGAAAGGTCCTAGAAAGAAGATTCAATCTGAGTAGGTCGCTAGCACTACAGTAGCAGTGCCTGATCTAGGTAAGATTCCAAAGCCCTCAAAGATTAAGGATGCAGGATTTAAACTAGTTATCTCAAAGAAGAAATGTAAGGGAGTGGTTTCATCTGTTTTGGCAGGTACTTCCAATCCTGTTGAAGCATCTGGGAAGCAAGAGATGTTAGAAACAGACCACAATAAGAAGTTTCTTCTTCTTGTTTTGAGGGATAATAGTAATCAAATGGGCGTAGTGGGACTCAGGAAAGGAAGATGGGTAGGAGGGTCTGGTTCTTTTGCTGCTCTAACTGGTAATCCCGAGCCCCTAGTTGACCCCTCTACTGCCCTTTTTCTATAGATATGTGGGGGTATTGGAATGTGAGAGGAGTTAACCTCCCTCATAAGAAGAAACATATAAGGTCTTTAGTTAGATTGAAGAAGGTGTCTCTTTTTGCCTTATTAGAGACTCGAGTCAAGGCTAACAAGTTTGGAAAGATTTTTCAAAAATATTTTGGCACTTGGTAGTATGAAAATAATTACTATGAGGCTATCAATGGCCAAATATGGTTAGCTTGGGATCCACTAGTGTGGACAGTACAGGTCAAGGTGGTGGATGAGAATTTTCTCCATGTTCAGGTTCAACAAGTCTTAGGTAGTAGTCCATTTCTTCTGACGGTGGTCTATTCCCCTAATGATAGCTCGATGAGGTCTAGTACTTGGATAACGTTGAGGCTCCTGGGGGGATTCTATTTCAGTGTCATGGGTCCTGATGGGTGATTTCAATGAGACTGTTTTCTCTGTTGAGACGCTTGTAGCCACAGGGGCATCTGGGTCTCACTCTTCTGGACTCTCAAATTTCTTGTCAGATAGTGGTCTATTGGATTTACCTTTTCTTGGTTCAGTGTATACTTGGTGTAATCAACAAGTAGGGCACGAAATAATTTACTGCAAGTTGGATCGTGTCATTGGGAATGAGTGGTGGTTTGATAGATATGAACAAGTTCAGGTGAAGTTCTCAGATAATTGTGTTTTAGATCATTCCCTCAACTTGTTGGATTTTTCTTTGGATCAGTGGAAAGTTAAGGCTCCTTTCAGATACCTAACAATATGGCAGCTTCATCCTAATTATTCTACGGTGGTCCAAGAGTCTTGGAAGGAGGATTCAGTTGGCTATAATCCTATCAAGAGTTTGGTATTCAAGCTATAGAGATTGAAAGTGAGATTAAAGGAGTTCAATAAGTCTTAGTGTAGTGATATTACTAAGAGGGTAAGGGTGGTAGAGTCAGTGGTTCAGGACCTAACTAGAAGAATCGGAGAGAATCCTTTTAATATTCAGTTAGGCGAGTTGGTTAAAGAAGCTAGGAAGGAATACTCAGTGCCAGCTCGCTAAGAGGAGAGTTTTTTCTCAGAAAAGTTAGCTTATGATTGGTTAAAGCTTGGAGACTCTAACACCAAATTTTTCCATTCCATTGTGAAGAAGAGGAAGGCAAAGTCATCCATCAAGTCTCTTAATGGTCCTAATAGGGATAAAGTTACTAATCCCTTGTTAATGTTGATCAGTTCTTAGTCTTTTATAAGAACTTATTAGCTTCAGAAGATATGGGCAAGGTAGCAGCTAGTGGCTTGTCTGCCTTTGGACCTTTGGTGTTAGAATCTCAGGCTAATGATCTTCCCAAACCCATTTCTATAGAAGAAGTCAAAGCAACCCTTTTCTCTATGGCTCCTAACAAAGCTCCTGGACCTGATGAATACACTACAGGGTTTTTTCAGTTCCATTGGGATTTATTGGGTGAGGAAGTGGTAGCAGTAGTATCCTTTTGTTTGATGAGAGGTATGCTTCCTTCTGCTATTTTCTCTACGTTTATACACTTGATTCCAAAGTCTTCAGCTACTAACTCACCTGCTGATTTCAAACCTATATCATGTTGCTCTGTTCTGTATAAGATTTTAGCAAAGACCCTGGCTAGTCGATTAGGGGATATTTTGTCTTCCTTGATTAGACCTAACCAAAGAGGCTTTATAAAAGGGAGACAAATTACTGATAATATTTTCTTATGTCAGGAAGTTATTATAGGGTATAGTAGGGGGGGCTATCTCACCTCGGATGGTTCTGAAAATTGACATAAGAAAGGCATATGATTCTGTTTCATGGAAAGTTTTGGGGAGCTTCATGAAACTTCTAGGCTTCCCTGAACAGTTTATCTCATGGATAATGTTGTGTGTGACATCTCTTTAGTATCCTCTCTTCATCAATGGTGCATGATATGGGTTTTTTAAGGGATAAAAGGACTGAGGCAGGGAGATCCTTTGTCCTCTTACCTGTTTGTGATAGTAATGGACTACTTGTCCAGAATTTTGTCTAAACTCTATGAGGAGTGTTATGTAGACTATCATCCGAAATACAGGAGGAACAAGGTGAGCCATTTAATATTTGCTGATGATTTGGTAATTTTTTCAAAGGTAAATGTTAAATCTGCTAGTTTTATTTCTGCTGCACTTGGAATTTTTTCTACTACTACTAGTTTGTTTATAAATGAAGATAAGAGTAATGTAGTTCTAACTGGGTGTTTTGACTCATATAGAACAGAGATTCTGATAGTGTTAGTGATGAGACATGGTTCCCTTCCTATTAAGTACCTAGGTGTCCCATTGTTAGTGCTGGAATTACTGTTGCTCAGTATAGTCCTCTAGTAGAAAGAATCCTTGCTCAGTTGTAGTCTTGGTCAAGCAAGCATTTATCTTATTCTGGAAGATTATGTTTGATTAAGGCTGTTGTCTTTAGTACTCATAATTATTGGTCATCAATTTCCCCTATTCCCAAGTATGTGTTGGAAATGATTGATCAAAGGTGTCAGGCCTTTCTTTGGGGAGGAAGCTTGGACTCTAAGAAAGCTCTTATTGCATGGGGTAGTGTATGTTGCCCTAAGGCCAAGAGGGGATTAGGCTTGTACAATTTAGTTCATTGGAATCAGGCTTTTATGGAAAAAAAATTGTGGAGGCTTATTCATGATAAGGAAAGTTTGTGGGTTAGGTGGATTCATTCCTTCTACATAAAAAAGAGGAGTGTGTGGTTTGTAGAATGTCCTATTAATGCCACAACTAATACCAAACATATCTTTAGAAGCAGGGGCTGGTTTCAGAGTTTTTATGAAAGAAAGTTAACTAGTTTAGTTTTTAAATTCCTTATGAAGGATATTTACATGGATATTATTGAGAATTTTGATTCGGTTAGCTGGAAGACTTTGGTATGGGGTCCAAGACACTTACCCAGAACATGTTTTATTGCTTGGACTTGTGCAATGAATCTCATGTCCACTCTGAATAAGGTTGTCATTTGGAAGCCTGAGGTATGTTGTACTTGCTGTTTATGTGGAGAAGCTGAAGAAAGAAGAGAGCACTTATTTTTTCAATGTCCTTTCTCTACTAGAGTTATTATGGATGCTTTTATTCTGGTGCATTTGTCTTCCTTTCCCTTTTCTTGGAATGACATTTGTAGATGGATGAGCTGGGTAGTGAGAGGCAAGTCTCTCAACGCGCAGATAAGAAGGAGCCTATTTGCATCAGTAGTTTACTCAATTTGGAAGGAGAGGAATACTAGATTGTTTCAAAGGAAGGTTGGGAATGCGACATCTGTGGTAGCAGAAGCAGTTGGGTTGGTACACGGGAGGAATTCCATTAATATCATAGAATGTTTCTCATAGGAATATATGTTCTTTACTTGTAAGTAGAGAAAGTAGGCTAATTACTTGTTTTAGGAGTGGGTAAGGCCTTTGTGTTAGGCCACTCTTCCTCTAATTGTAAGTGACATTTGGCATTTTTCTTATCAATGAAATAACAAGGCGGTGTGCTCCCCACTTTCCTTAAAAAAAAAAAAAAAACTATCACCAAATCAAACACACATCATTTCCCAAAATTTTCAATAAATTTGGCCTCTAACATATCACATAGCTAGGTGATGAATTTCAACTTACTACCAACATCAAAGTTGTTCTCTAGCAACCCAAGAACACACTTTTAATAACTCCATAATCAAATTCCAATAAATTCTCCTACACCTCAAATTTAGACTTATAACTTAGCTCTATGATCCACAATGAATTGGGCCATATACCAAGTATTAAAGTTTCTCCAAAACCACCCAAGAACACAAATTTACCAATACTTTTGATTAAATCTAATATTTAATTCTCCACCAAAAATTTTATCTCTAACACATAGCTCATAGTTGCACAAAGAATTGAGAAATGCTCCATGTTACAGTCACCACTCGAAAAAATTGTGAAAATTCGAGAAAATTGGTGAGGGGCAAAATTCGTAATTTTCGGGACTTTATTTTTCAAGCGTGTGGGGCATGTTTTCTGATGTTTTTCATGTCCCGGGAAGTAAGTTGAGGTTTATCTACAATTATTTCGCATCAGGAGATTAAAATATGAGTACCGGGCCATTTTATAAAAAATGACCTTACAAGGGTAAATTGGTAATTTCGGATAAAAGGATAAATTTCTGACAATTCTCATGACCCAAGAATTTATTTCAAACCCGTTCTCGTTGAATCGTTAAGACTGATGATTTTTGGGGTCTTTATTGGGCATTAAGTGAGCTTAAATAGGTGTGTAGTTTATTAATAGGTAGTTTAGTAATTAAACAAAAAAAGGTATTAAAAACGAAAATTCGGTCAAACAAAAAATGAAAAAGAAAGAAAAAGAAAAAAAAAGAAAGAACGAATTGAGATCGAGATTCCGATCTCCATTTTCGTCCCTCGATGCTCGATCGGTGACGGCGGAGGCGAGATCGGCGGTGAGTTAGAACAGAGGCGGCGTGGTGGCGTGGCGGTGATGGGCTGGTGGCATCTCGTCAGTGGCACAACGCGTTGGATCTGAAGCTGGCGCGACAGAGATGAATGCGAAGCTGGAGGCGAGCGCAACAACGACCGCCGGCCTTGGGCTTTGCCGGCAAAGGAACCGCCGGGGCTGAGGTCATCGGTGGCTGGAGAGGGAGTCAGCAGCGGCGGACCAAAGATGGACCACCAAGATCCATGTGAGTCAGTGCGGTCGGTGATTTTCGGCGGGTCTGTGGTAACGGCGACGTTGACCGGCGATGGCGTCCGGCGTAACGGCGGCAGGAGGGGCTCTGGTGATGCGAGCTTCTCCTCTACTCGGCAACCGACCGGATCTATTGGACAGACATATGAAGTTTTGCCGGCGTGCGGCGGCGACGGCGGTGCGTTGCCCATATTCCGGCGAGCTCCCCGGCGACCATTGGGTGAGAAATCACCATTATTTTCCATTTGTCCAAATTTGTTCATTTATTGCACTCCATAATAAATTGAAGAATCTATTGGAGAATTTTCTAATTATCTGATTATCTGTGATTGCAAAATTGGGAATTTTTGCATTTTTATTATTATTTTCTAAAATAATAAATTGTGAAAATTTTCATTTGTTAATCGATCAATGGAATTGTGCGTTGTCGGATTAGTTATTAATTTGTTGATTAAATGGAGATTTAATCATGAAATTATCGTTGGAAGTTTAAGAAAATTTATTTGGGTGGAAAATGGATGAAATCCGAAAATTTAAGGATTTGTTGGTAATTTTCGTGATTAATCACAAAATGTGGAAAAAGTGGGCAAAATTGGTGTTTTGCCACTTTCTGAAATTCTGGTATCAATTTGTGAATTCTGAGAAAAATCTGGATATTCTGTTGTCTTTCCGTTTCAGGGGGTTGTATGGAAATACAGTTGAAATGTTGTCGGATTTTTGGCAGCATTGTAGATTATTCGGTTATGCAAAGTACAGAAATTGTGCGGCTTATAATGTAAGGGCAATCTGTTAAGTTGTCACTTTACGTAATTTTGGGTCAATTTTTAAAGGTTAAGAAAAGTTGAGAACTTTGTGCTTAATTACCGGCAAAGAAGTTAAAGTTAAGGTTCTTTAAGTTTAAGTGTAAAATTTGGAAGCATTTAAGTGAATTTTATCACTTTATGCAATTTGGATTAAAAATGCACTTTATGATAAAGTTTGGGAACCTTGTGGGTAATTAATCATAAAGGATGATTAAATGTGCTTAAGTGGTAATCTGATAAAAAAATACGCAAGTTGGTAAACCACTTAATCTACAGTTGACCAAGTTGGTCAACTATCAGAATTTTAGTCAAAGGTTGACTTTGTTTGTTGTGTAAGGTAGAATTATAGAAATTCTAAACCTTACATTTTGTGTGTTTATTTTAGAGTAAAGTCGGGTAGCGCGAAGGATTCACTTGTCTGGGATCTACCGCTTTTCTGTCGTCCGTCAAGTAAGGGGTTTAACTTTCTTAATATGCAATGCATATTTTTCTTCATGCGTATTAGGCTAGTTAAGGGCTGGTACTCGGGTCGAGGGTGGGACCCAGTGACTCCTGGGGCTAGTCACATGGTAGGGTAACGGTATGCAGGACTTTTATCATATCGGCGTATTTATGTCATTGATTGACAACGGATCAACTTCTGCTTTATTTGGATACTAGTCACTTTGTGGCTCTCACAGTTTTAGGGGCCATACACCCCTCACTGGTACCACGTGAATTCTGACCCCTTAATCGGTGAGCCTAATAAGCCATCGTATGGTGCTGTCATTCTGGGACTATCTTTTATAATTGGGGGTCGGGGACTTTCCATAGTGGACTGTACCAAACATGTCCTACGGGACCTCTGTATTGCATATCATGACATCTACATATCATATTCTTGAAATATTTAGGATTGTATATATGCTAGTCCACTGCATACTGACCCTTTTCTGCAAGAAAAATGCTTTTAAAAAATTTCCCCCGTTATCTGCGCCTACGCCCTTACTGAGTATCTCCCAATGACTCACCCCCTAATAAACTTATACTTTTCAAGAGCATCTGTCTACCGACCGTAGAATAGTTCTGCCTGGTCATTCTGTAAGTTTTAGTACTAAGGTACATAGCTCCCTGATAGAGTATTCTTTTTCTGATTCAGAAATGGGGGTTAGTTTAGCGAGAGGAATGTTTGGTTGTCTGTTTATTTTCTGGTCAGCACAATTATTTCTGGACTAACGGTTTAATGTTTGTTTTTATTACAAGAAGCAGAAGCAGTATAGTATGGTGTATTCTAGGCTCTGTCAGCGTAGGATGCATATAGGTATCATTACATGATCTGTTATATTCTGATCTATAAATCTGTCAGCTTTATTTTTTTTGGGGAGTTCTTGTCCAACCAAGTGGGCGAGACTACTTTCTGGTGCATTTGTTAACATTATATCTGTATATTATATCTTTATATTATCTGATTGTGCGATTTCCAGTAAATTTGTTAACATGAGAGGAAATTAGGAAATAAATTTTTAAGGCCGGGTCATTGGGACCACCAGAACAAGTTAAGTGTTCCGCATCACCGACCACCGCCCGGTTCCCCCTGACATCCACTTCCACATCAGATGCTTCCGCTGCACCGGGATCAGGGGTGGTGGTGACAGAAGGAGGCTCCTGAACTGCTAACACCTCCTAGGCTGATGGTTAGGCAACATTAGCCGCAATTCTAACACCTCTTAATCTCGTAGCTAGGCAACATTAGCCTTGATGCTCAAAAGGATGGAGATGGAAGGAAGTGGAAGAAGATGGCCTGATAACCTCCAGGCTATATTGAGGTAGCAATAATTGGGTTAATAAACCATGTAAGGAACAATGGAGTGGAATGAAAAATGAGGATAAATGTGGGAGAGAATTTTCTCTCCAATTAAGACTTGAAAATAAATCACATCTTCATCAATCTAAGTCTGATTTTTACAATGAAAATGAGCCTCTATATATAGGCTTACAAAAGAGTTCAAGAAAAATAAAATATAACCACTACACCTAATAAGAACTACCTATCTTTATCCTATAAGGAAAGAATATGCTAGCAATATTCCAAAAAGGCTCAAAAAATATCTAGATATTTTCCCTTGTGGGGAAATCCCGAGTTGTGCCTTTCTCGGTCGGGAGACCGCCTGCCCTTGTGTGTCGGGTCGCCTGAGCGTCGACTGCTTCTCGGCTCTCTTTATTTTTTTTAATATCTTGAGCTTCGAGACTCTAATTAGGATGATTAAAAAGCCATTTTTCTCCTCTTGAAAAGAGCTTGAACATGAAATTAATTGCTCCAGATTTTGATGATGTCACATTCACATCACCCTGAGAGAGATTTAGTATATTGAGTTAAACCCTATTTTTTTGTTGCTTATTTTTTGAGTTAATTTAGTAGTTTTGTTAAGTGTTGCAGGAATAGTTTTAGCACCATTAATCACTTGATTCACCATCAAATTCATCACTAAACTTGCTGCCCTCACGTAATTGTCATAGTACATTAGCAACATTTCACTCATACACCCTTTAAACACATTTTCCCTTGGGATTGACACCCTTACTCTCAAGCCACATACTACACGCGATCCTTGTGTTTGGGGCTAGATAAAGGTTTAATCATAAATGTAAAACTTGACTAAAAAGAGCTAAAAAGAATATACCATTTGCACTCAACAATGATTTTCTTGATAGGTTGTACAAGAATGGAGAATACTTCCATGGAAAGCAAGATTGATGCTATCCACAAGGGAATGACACAAATTAATGCAAGGACGAAAGCTTAAGATGAGAGAACATCAAGGTTGGAAAGGGAGTTTAGATCCCAGGGTAAGAGGAAAGATGTCACCACCACCCCCATTCCCGGCGCTGCGGAAGTCTCTTTATGGAAACGGGTGTCGCGGGAACCGGGCGATGGTCGGTGAAGCGAATTTTTCTTAAAAAGATTTACGGTTCAAAAACCCATCCCTTCGAAAATTTTCCTTTGTTTTAATGTTTCTAACGCGTTTACAGTTTTTAAGGCGTCTAACTAGCCCTAATCCTACACCCGAGACACGTTAGTGGTCAAACAGATAATCGCGCGCACAGATAATGAATGCAGAAATAGATACAGCAGATAGA
>JBBYHH010680362.1:0-10249 GCA_038382905.1 Daphne laureola
TGCACATCATTAAGCATGTGATATTAGGTTGTATGAACTGTTTAGTACATTGTACTCTAACCCTTTATGCAGGTGGTTTTCAAAAGAAAATCGTGATCCTTACCTACCCCCTTACTGGGTTCCTCTCGAGGACTCACCCCCCATTATATTAATATTTTCATGAGACCCTGATAAATGGCGCGCAGAGTGGATCCGCCTGGTCGTATTGTGATTTTGATACCAGAGGTATGGTACCGCTTTAAAGGTAGCGATGTTTGATTTCGTTATGGGGGTAGTCTCGATTGAGATGCATGTGGTATTTATATGTATTTGGGTGAGCACGATTATGGATTTGACTAACGCTTAAACTTTCCTGATTGTGATTAGCAGCAGCAGGAGTATCTTATGTGATCGTGAGAGTCTTGATAACCCGATCTGTCACCACCACCCCCTATCCCGGTGTGGCGGGACCGTCTGTGTTACTAAAGCGGATGTCTGAGTAGAGGATCCAGGCGGTGGTCGGTGATTCTAAACACTTAACTTATTTTGGCGGTCCCAAAACCCTACCCTATAATTTTTTTTCCTAAAATTCCTACTACGTTAATGATTTTACAGAAAATTGTGTAATCAGAATAAATTACGTAGAATTACAGATCAGAATATAACAGATCATGTGACGTTACCTATATGCATTCTATGCCTACAGAGCCCGGATATACCATACTATACTGCTGCTACTGCTGTTTGTGTCAAACAGAAACATTAAACCGTTAGTCCAGTATTTGTCGTGCATAACCAGAAAAATAAACAGACAGCTAACACATCTCCAACCAGACTAACCCCAGAAATAAAATACTTTATCAGGGAGCCTTATACCTTAAAACCAGAATCCAGGGAACGAACCATCAGAACTACTCTGCGGTCGACAGATAGATGCTCCTGAAAAGTATAAGTTTATTGGGGGTGAGTCCTTGGGAGGGACCCAGTAAGAGGGTATCCGCAGATAACGGGGAAAAAACCTTAAAAACATTTTACCTGTAGAAAGGGTTAGTATGCAGTGTACTAGCAGATAATACAATCATAGATATATCAGGAATATGATATGCAGATGTCATGATGTGCAATACCAGGGTCCCGTCAGACAATGTTTGTTACAATCAATGGAAGGTCCCCGACCTCCATTTATTCCAGAATCGCATGGTACCAGCGAGGGGTGTACGGCCCCAAAACCAGGGTCACAAAGTGACAAGTATTACAGAAGACCGATCCGTTGTCGATCGCCGATAGTTAAAACCGATATAACATAAGTCTGGAAGAATAAAATCATGCATACCATTACCCTACCATGTGACTAGCCCCAAGAGTCATAGGGCCCCACCCTCGACCCGAGTACTAGCCCTTAACTAGCCTAATAAACATGAGATAAAATCTACATTGCGTATTAAGAAAGTTAAACCCCTTACCTGAAAATATCGGAATACTCTACTGACGCCACCAAAAGTAACTCTCCAGCAGAAATTCTCTGGAATATATAATCTAGACTGATATTCACAGAAATATAGGAATTCTAGTTAATAAACTAAAATTCCTAACTTAAGGTAATTTATTTGATAATTACCACACAAGTCGTTAAACTTTAACAAAAAATTCACTTAGACTCAAAACTTCACCAAATGCCAAAATAGTCAAAAGTTCATAACTTTATTAACTTTCAACATAAAGGGTCATTATAACTTATACATTTCATAATTGCACAAAAATATCCAAATTTTACATAGAATGTGCAAATTGACCCTTAAACTTCAGAAAGTGACAAGACTTTATTTTTTGTCCACTTTTCAAATCTTTTCCAATTAATCATGAAAATTATCCAAACTTTCCATAATTAATCAGTCAAATAACTGGTTAACCCTTAACTTTCGGAAAACCTTCCAAATTTACCCAAAACTTTACCAAATTGATTCCTTTCAATTTCTAACTTCATTTACTTCACTAAATCATTATTTAATACAATTAAACAGCACAAATCTTCAAAATCAGCAACTAATCAACATGAACAGTAAAATTGGTGAATTTCCATATTTTACTTCTAATTTTTGGTTTTTAATCAAAGCCACCCTAAACTTTCCAAAAGTGTCATTTCTCATCCTTAACCTTTATTTCCTTAATCAAAACACCAATTAACTTCACAAAATGCCACTTTTTCACAAATACTCCAAAATTATCAAAACATCATAAAGTTTCGGTCTTGAGTCTAATTTTTTGGCTTTCTTTCAATTTTACCCAAACTTTCTCCAACTTGTCACTTTAGCACTTAACCTTCCTTTTCTTCACTTAAACTTCATTTAATCCATACTTAATCAACCAAACTCAACACAACAATTACCACACAACACCCTAAAGTTTCGGCCTTCAAGATTTTTCTTCCAAAATCAATTTCCAATTTAATCCAACAACTTATTCCATCATTAGCAACATACTAACATCATTTCCTCACAAGAAATCAACCAACTTCAACATATAAATTCATGCTCAACTTTCGGCCTCATCCCTAAATGACCATCCCATGATTTTCAACCATCAATCCAAGAATTAAACATGCTCAACATACTCCCAAGAACACAAATCAAGCATGCTTTCAACTCAAATCCAAAGATGTTCATGAACATGCTTCCAAATGAACTCCAAATCTTAACAAACTTTAGAACCATCAAGGATTTGACCTTACCTCAAAGATCTATGAAGGATTGATGTAGAAAATTGGGCATGGGTTCCCCTTGAATTTCAGTTCTAGAGAGGTAAAGAAAAGATGGATTAAACTTAAGATCCAAGCTTAGAACTTCAGTAATTGAACAAGAAAATCCCTTACCTTTTTAAACCTTTAATGGATCTTGAACTAGAGACTTCAAGCTTGAATATAAAAGTTGAAAATCACCAAGGAAGATTCACAAAGGGAGGCGGACAAGAGGAGTAGAGAGAGAGAAGAGTTTTGTAAATTTTGGTAAGTATGACCATTTCTCTTACTAACTTGTACATATATCTTATTTCTTACTAACTTAAAAATTTATTTTCTTTAACTTGAAGATAATGTTGCATATTATCCTCTTCCAAAAGAAAATGAGCGCTTAGATTGGATTACATCTTAGATTTCCACCTTAGATGTCAAGACATGTGGAAAACCAAAATGTTAGCCATAATTATGACTTCTTTTTTTTACCATTTCCTTTACTTATCAAACACTTCAACTCCTACCATAATACTTATCAACTTAAGCCCAACTCTTGGGACCAAGACTTTCCAAAACCTACGGCCCATTGTTCAGCCCACAAAAGTATTTTCCTTCAATTTTCCTAAATGACCATTTTGCCCTCCAAACCCAATTTTTGGCAAAATGTCCTAAAACTTATAAAATGTTATAAATCACTTAAATTACTTAGAATAGGCTCCAAATAAATTCCTGGAACATAGAATTTATTTATAGACATAATCCAATACATGTCATTAATTATTCTGTGAATTACATAAATCCAATTCTCGGCCAAAATACATCAGAAATTCACCAAGTGCGTGAGGTGGGTGTAACAATCTCCCCCCTAGGACTCTTGGTCCTCCAAGAGTGCTCTCAATCTATTGTACTCAACCGGGTACCGTTCCATCATGTCCTGCTCCATCTCCCAAGTCGCTTCCCGATCGCAATGGTGCGACCACTGAACCTTGACCATCGAGATCGACTTGTTGCGGAGTCTCCGAGTATCTCTGGCCAAAAATGCTATCAGTATCTCCTGGTAGGATAATTCTGGCTCTGACTCAATTTCCTCAATAAGAATCATCTGACTAGGGTCAAGAATACTCTTCTTTAGCATGTCGACATGGAAGACGTTGTGCACCGCAGACATGCTTAGAGGTAAGGCCAATATGTTTCCTACCTTGCCTATACGCTGTAAAATATCGTAGGGACTAATATATCTTGGGGATAACTTTCTCCGTATACCGAATCAAACGGTCCCGCAGATCGGTGAAACCTTCAGCCAGACCTTATCCCCCACCTCAAACTCCAGATCACATCGCCTCTTATTGACGTATGAGATGGTCCAATCATTTACGCTCTTCAACCGCATCTGTAGCCTATGAATCTTCTCCGTCATCTCCTTAATTACTTTGGGGCTCAATACCATCCTATCAGAAGCATCTGTCCAACAATGTGGTGTCATGCACCTCCGACCATGGAGAGCTTCATAAGGTTCCATGCCGATAGTGGACTAATAACTGTTATTATATGAGAATTCCATTACGGCAAGTGCTGATCCTAGTGACCCCCGAAGTCCAACATACAGCTCCTGAGCATATCCTTGATGATCTGAATAACTCTCTCTGATTGCCCATTCATCTGAGGGTGATATGTTATGCTCAAGTGGAGTTACATGCCCAGAGCCTTGTGAAAGGCACCCCAGAACCTTGTGGTGAATCATAGATCTTGGTCAGATATAATGGAGTCTGGAACCCCATATAATCGCACGATCTCTCAAATATATAACTGGGCAAGCTTCTCCAGTGAGTCTGTCACTCGTATCGGTAAAAAGTGTGCACACTTGGTCAGACGGTCGACTATAACCCAAATAGCATCATGCTACACTCTAGTCAGAGGTAGACCCATCAGAAATCCATCGTGATGTTGCCCCACTTCCTGACAGGAATGGCCAGTATCTGTAGAGTGCTGGCTAATCTCTGATGTTCTACCTTGACCTGCTGATAAGTAGCATACTTCACCACATAAGTGGAAATATGCTTCCACATCCCAGGCCACCAGAACTGAGAGCGAAGATCATGGTAGATCTTCTTACCTCTGGGGTGGATGCTCAGCCTACTCGAGTGTGCCTATTCCAAAATTTTATCTTGAATCGATGATTTGTCCGGTACATATAAGTGACTCCAGTAGTACAACAACCCTTGCTTGTACTCAAAGAATGGTCGCAGGGCTCCCTTATCCTTTCCCGAGAGTTTCCTCAAGCCTGAATCTCTTATCTGTGCCTCTTGAACCTTGGCCAACCAATCAGACTGGATGGTCAAAATATAAACCTGAGCTTGCTCCCACTGCTTCCACTGGCGCCATAGTACTGTCAGATCTTATCCCTCGGCTCTATCCCCAGAATCACCATCATTGACAATGCCCATGTACTTCCTCCTCAAAGCATCTTCTACCAGGTTCCCCTTACCAACGGTGTACTCAATAGTGCAGTCAAAATCCTTCATGTACTCAAGCCACTGTCACTGTCTCATGTTCAGATCCTTTTGTGTAAATAGATACTTTAAGCTCTTGTGATTAGTGAAAATCTGGAACTTATAGATGAACAGATAGTGCCTCCATTTTTTTAGAGCGTAGATGACTACAGCCAATTCTAGGTCATGTGTCGGATAATTCTACTCATGCGGTCGCATTTGTCTCGACCCATAAGTAATCACATGTTGTCCTTGCATCAACACACAACTGAGTCTCATACTCGGCGCATCAGCATAGATCACATATGGCAATTCGGGGTCTAGTAGGTTTAGAATTGGTGCGTGTGTCAACAACCACTTGAGTTCCTAAAAGCCTTCCTCACATGCTTTAGACCAAACAAATAGTTGACCCTTCTTGGTCAGTTGAGTGAGCGGTAATGCCAGTATGGATAATCCTGGTACAAACTTGCGGTAATAACCTACCAATCTCAGGAAACTCCGAATATCCCTGACCGTCTGTGGCTACCCCCACTCTGGAACTGACTTGGTCTTCTCTGGGTCCACTGAAATACCATGCACCCCGATGATATGGCCCAGAAAAGTCACCTCCCGCATCCAGAAATCACATTTTGAAAATTTAGAATAAAGCTTGTTCTTTAAAAGAGTTTCCAATGCAATTCTCAGATGTTCCTGATGTGATTCCTCATCCGGAGAGTACACAAGAATGTCATCCATGAAGACTATCACAAAAGAATCCAGAAATGGTTTGAAAACTCGGCGCATCAAATCCATAAATGCAGCTGGTGTATTCGTCAGACCAAACGGCATAACGGTGTATTCGTAATGCCCGTACCGAGTTTGAAAAGTTGTCTTGGAAATATCCTCTTCCCTGACACAAAGCTGGAAGTAACCAGACCGTAGGTCAATCTTCTAAAAGACCTTGGTTTCCCTGAGCTGATCAAATAGATCGTCGATCCTGCGTAGCGGGTACTTATTCTTAATAGTGATGGCATTCAGCCACCTATAATTGATACAAAGTCGGAGGGTCTCATCCGTCTTCCTGACGAATAGAACTGGGGCTCCTCACGGTGAAGTGCTCTGGCATATGAATCTCTGCTCCAATAGCTTCTCGAGCTGTTTCTTCAATTTAGTCAACTCCACTATCGACATACGATAAGGAGGAATGGAAATCGGAGTTGACCCCGGCTGTCACTGAATCTCAAAGGTAATCTCCCGCTTCGGTGGCACACCTAGTAACTCCTCAGGTAAGACTTGCGGGAAATACCTAACTATGGGGATCTTCTCCAATTCCATACGAGTATCAGAAGGTTTAAGCTAGAGATACTCCTCCTCGCTCATCACTGGTATCTGCTCCAACACTGAAAGCTCCATGTTGTGCTGGACGACTGCATCACTGAACAGAGAAGATAGAGGTATAACCTCTCCAGATAATAAGATGTGCCATTTGGCACAATAAATCTGAACATCATTCTTAACTAGCAAATCAAGGCCAAGAATCACGTCATAAATCAGTGTATCTAAGATCAATAAATCGAACTAAACCTGAAGGCTACCCAAAGTCAAGACACACCCCTGAACTACCTCATTTCAAAACAGACATTGAGTCCCAGCAGTTCAAATCATAACTATAACAGGCTGATAAAATATGGGCAGATGCAATGATGATGCGCAATTTTGATATATAATGGAAATAGATGTGCCAGTATCGAAAAGTACGTCAACAAGAACAATGTTCAAGAGTAGTGTACCTACTAATGCTCCTGCTTGGGTCGTGCCGGCCTGATCAAGCTGAAACAGCCATCCTGGATGGGGCTGCTGTTGTTGTGCTGGTGTGATATGTGGCCTTGGCTACAGGGCTTTCAAGCCCCCCTAAGCGATGCCGCATCCCTGGATGGTGTTGGGCTGGCCCCGGTGCTGTCCTTGAGGCTGTCCCTGAGTATCCTATGTCCGGGTTGATGGACAGCCCTTGACCCAATGGTCTGCCTATCCACACTCCAGGAAGTGGCCTAATGTCCTGTAACATACTGGCCCCCAGTGGTGCTTGCCACACTGCTGATAGACCGGTATCTCTGTAGTGGTAGCTTTACCCTTACCCTGATCAGTCTTTCCTGCCTTGCCCGATCCTCTGTACTATCCCTTGCCCTGCTGCCCTGATGGCCTCCTGTCGCTCTAGGGCCAGAAAGATATAACTCTGACTCTACTCTTCTCTGTCTCAACCAACAGTGCCTTCTGAATGGCCTTGTGGTAGACAGTGATGCTGAAAGCGATGATATGCTCATTGATCTTTGGCCGCAGGCCTCGGATGAATCTCATCGTCTTCTTGGTCTCTGAGGAATCATACTGACATGAGTATTGGATGAGCCTACTAAACTCCAGCTCTTACTCTGTAATGGTGATGATACCTTGAGTGAGTTGATCAAACTCCACCTGCCTATGCTCACGGATCGCATATACCAACCATCTCTCATGGTAGAGGTGGGAAAACTCCTCTCAAGTCATGCCTACATCTGGGCACCTCATATCCCTGTACTTGGTCACTCGATCCCTGGTTACCCCTTCCCACCAGTTCCACGTTGCATCTCAGAGGTAGAAGGTAGCTTGAGGAACCATGTCCTCAGATGGTAGTCGGAGACTCTCCAGGAGATGTCCAATATCCTTAAACTAGCTCTCTGCTGCGTATGGCCTCGTCCTGCCTGAAACCTTGGGCGGGTTGAAACGCTGCACACGCTCCATCATCTTAACCTCATCGTACCCAGGGGTGCGCTCCCTGCGTGGCCTCGGGGGCCCCCAAATATCAACAGAATCATCCTCATCCCTAACCTGGTGATGATGACTGGTGGCTACTCCCTGTTAGCTCTGTGGCCTGCCCGTGCGGAATGGGCGGCTCTAGGCGCTACTCTGGTACTCCGGGTGTGAGTGTGCTCTCGCTGCTCAACCTGAACCTCCTTATCATCCTCAGAAACATAGGCACGAGGGTAGTACCTGGAGTCAGTGAAAGTGGTCTTAGTATCAGAGGGCGTGTCAGAATCTGTCAGCGCAGAGTAGTCACCGTCACTCTCCCGATCATCCGGTAAATCACCATGAGCCCACACCCTCTTTAGAATGGTGCGTATCTGACCAAGAACCTCCATGAGGTTGTCGCACCCCTGGCATCGAGTAGATCTAGGTCGTGGATGGGGTTGGGGCTGTGGGTCCGACTGTGGCTGCCGCTGGGTCTGGCACTGTGCCCTCCTCCCAGGGTTATCAGTAAGAGGGGGATCTATCGCAGCAACTTCAGGACGTGTCACTCGATCACGACAAGTGTTTACCATCCTGAAATTCCTAATATAAACCATCCAACAACAATTAACTCCTAACAGAAACAAGCAGCAGTTTTTCTAATGGCTCTGTAGTGTAGATGATATGCATATTTATCTGAAGCAGAGAATTCAGAATTTCGACAGTAATTCCTTTGCTTGCCGACTTTGAAAATTAGTTGATCCATATCCTTCATGAATCAATCTGGCGCAATTACCGTTAACCAACTATTAGGCTTTAGACTATGTCAAATTATGCTTAGCCAAGTGATCCTGCCTCTACCTAGCGTTTCAAAATAGTTTATGTAATAGATAGCTAATCATTTTACTTCAACTACCCTAAAATGTTTAGTAGAAATGGGACTTACTTACCTAAACATAACTAACATAATCCAATCTGCTCTGATACTAAATTTTCACCACCACCCCCGATCCCAGCGTGGCGGAAGCGTCTGGTGTGGATACTGATATCAAGGAACCAGGCGGTGGTCGGTGATGCAGAAATTCTTAATTAGATTTGCGTTTCCCAAAACATGTCCCTTAAAAAACATCTTTAATTTCTAAGGTTTCTAACGTGTTTGCAGTTTTAACGGCGTCCTACTAGCCCTAAACCTACACCCGAGACACGTTAGTGGTTATACGGATAATCGCGCGTGCACATATAATCATGCAGAAATAAATACAGCAGAAGGAAGTCTCGCCCACTTGGTCGGGCTAGAAATTCCAGAATATAGTTATACAGACCAGAGTATCAAAATAACAGCAAACTATAAATGTTGTCTATATGCCGTCTACATCCTACAGAACCCGAGTATCAAAAGCAGGAATGTACCTTGTAGCCTGTCTGGAAGGAACCACAAGCTACAAAACTTCTACTGCTGCTGCTGAACATAAATAGGAGTTAAAGGTCAAACCAGACATATAATTTAACCAACCATAACTCATAATGAGTCTAACAAGACTACCCCCGAACATAACCAGATACCACAATAAAAGTGGTTAAGTACCTCCAAAAATCAGAATCGGAACACGACCACTGCGAGAATCTACTTCGCAGGTCGCTTCCCCGGATCTCCTGAAATGTTTAATATCTAGGGGGTGAGTTCTCGAAAGAACCCAATAAGGGGGTAGCTACAGGTAACGGGGGAAAAACTTTTAAAAACATTTTACCTGCAGAAAGGGTTAGTATGCAGTGATCTAGCAGATAATATTGTCCTAGATATATTAGGAATATGATATGCAAATGTCATGATTTGGAATACGAGGGTCCCGTCGGATAATGTTTGTTAGAATAAATGGAAGGTTCTCGACCCATATTTATTTCAGAATTGCATGCTACCAACGAGGGTTATACTACCCCAAAACCAGGGTCACATAGTGACAAGTATAACAGAAGACCGATCCATTGTCGATCGCCGATAGTTAAAACCGATATAGTATAAGTCCGGAAGAATAAAACCCTGCATACCGTTACCCGACCATGTGACTAGCCCCGAAAGTCACAAGACCCCACCCTCGACCCGAGTATTAGCCCTTAACTAGCCTAATACACATGAGATAAAATTTACATTGCATATTAAGAAAGTTAAACCCCTTACCTGGAAATTTTAGAATACTCTACTAAGGCTACCAATAGTAATGCTCGAGCAGAAATTCCCTGGAACACTGAATCTAGACTGATATTCACAGAAATAATAGGGATTCTAGTTAATAAACTAAAATTCCTAACTTAAGGT
>JBBYHH010680473.1:0-10249 GCA_038382905.1 Daphne laureola
TGCACAACAGTCAAATTATCTTTCATGTGTGTCCCGCAGGATAATATTATGAGCATAAACCTGCACAAGACAAATCAAATCATTTCATACAAGATCATTATGCACCAAGTGCACAATAAAAAAAATCATATTTATATTATCCCGCAGGACCACATTTTCAGAATTCCTGCATCCAAATATCAGAGCACATACATATATCCAATACAGAACAGAACAGAATTGTCAGCCACCTGAAGACCGGACTGGATATCGATACAGTTGGGGGTAATATACAGAACAGAGGTATGGTACCAGCCAGGGCCTAGGACCCTTAACATAAAACCATCACAGAAAAGAACAGAGCATATAACTTGTATAAGCAAATTGCCGATCATATAATGATCAATGCATAGCATATCCATATCTCCGATCATAAAGTGATCATAAAGATTCCCAATCTTACGATTAGGTCTTCTGAGCTCCGTACCTGCACATCATACCGCTACCATGTGACTAGCCCCGAGAGTCACTAGACCTGACCCTCGGTGAGATCTGATATCGGAGGGTAAAGTTAAATGTCCCACTCCATCTGAAAGTATATCAAAGGATAAAATGGAACCCGAGGGAAATCCTTAGGGTCGGTCTGCAAGTTAGTGGTGGGAGGACTTTGGTCCCTTTTGGTTGAGTTCTGACTTCTAAGTTAAAGTTCATTATGCAATTATGGGTTCTGACATGATAATGATAGTTATCACCTTCAGTATGTGAATTAGATTAAGATCAGAAAATGAATTAGTAAGTAAGGAAAAATGGTAGAGTTATGTCTGAAGAACATATCTATTAAGATGAGCAGCCGCAACGGCGGATAACTGTGAGTGAGATAAGATGTTCATAGGAGATTCTGAGCACGGACTTGGTGACAATGGTCCTTGGGTGCCGCGTCTGGGACGCTGCCCAGGATCTCTCTTATGCAACATTTGATGTTGAACTACCAAGAAGAAGACACTAGTCAAAATCAGCACATTCCATGACCATTCAACACGACGGACCCGAGGTGGAGAAACTCACACAAAGAATAAGTACATAGCGATGAAGGTGTAGGAGGCATACGCAAGGATGACACGTATAAATCGAGAAGGTGATCTGGTGGAAAGCATTTGCATTCTACATCAACTTCAAGATATCGGATTAACTACAAGACTATGATAAAGATTAGTGAGGCTTTCAAGATCTGTTCGATTGACATTAGTGAGTACCAGTTAGTCTTAGGACTCGGTACTGTCTGTGATTACAAGTTTGGAATACCGGTAGCTGACTACCACTCTCACCGAACAGCAACAGACAGGTGGTTTGAGTACATCCGTGTAATGATAGAGTTAGATTGCGGAAGGTGTTCTGTCATGTTAGTGTGTTATTTTACCGTTAAAAGGTTCTGCATTTATGGGCACACTGGGTGTGCCAAATTTTGGGTTTTGCACGTTAATATTTTGGAAGCACGATGTTGGAAAAGAAAAGTTAGAGTAGAAGAGGATTAGTTGGGATCAGAGATCGTTGAGGCAACCTGTTATGATTGTTGATGTTGGTTTGGTTCCACAACATCTTCTGACGTAAGTCTGATATGATTGGTTTTCTGATGCTCTGAGACTCAAAGTCTTAAGATATGTATTATGTTGGGAATTAGTCTGAGATTTCTATTAATGGTTAGTTTTTAGGAAAGTACTCAGGAATTGTCAAGTTCTGTTTAGCTTCCGATATGAATTTTTGTTAGGATGTTCAGATAAAGTTATGACGTTAAGGGAACTCTTGGAGGACCAAAAGTTTTAAGGGGAGGGATGTTACAGTCTACCCCAGGACGTTGGTAATTGTTCAGAATATTTTATTCGAGAACCGGATTCTCCAGTGTCGGGACTCCATTTTAAGCATGCAGGGCAGGGTTTTTGTTAAGTATGATGTCTCAGAACTTCAATTAAGGCTTATTTATCTGGGAAGTCACATTTTGGAATTTGTACGTGAATTCCAGGTCATTTTGCCAAAATTGACCTCGGAAGGCAAAACAGTCATTTTGCAAAATTGGACAAAATTGGAATTATGTTGGATACATAAGTTTGTACCATAATTAAGGTCAGTTACATGGATTATGGTAATTGAAAATGGAAATGAGATGGGAAGAAAAGGGAAAAGATTGGGGTAAAAATGGTATAAGTGTATAATATATGGTAAACATATTATGAAATATCATAAAATACAAAAACTCACTCTCTCTCCTCTCTCTCTCTTTGGCTGGCGGTTTTTATCCCTCTTCCTCACCATGTTCTTCATCAAATCTCTACCAAATCTTCACTATTTAGCTTCCAAATTTGAAGCTAAAGCTTGATTCATGAAGGAATCATGATAGAAGTAAGATTACAAGTTGGAAAACCACTCATCTCTTCCTCTTCATGCTTGGCCGAATTCTTGGGTTGTTCAAGGTGGAAGATTTTTGATCAATTTCTTGAAGAATTGTGAAGGTAAGCTTGAAATAAGGTTGATTACAAAGTAATAACAAGGTTTACTTCATCAATTCATCATGATTTCTAGAGATTATGAGTTAGGGTTCTTGAGCTTCATGAACCAAATTTGGGGAAAGATTAAATTGATGCTAGATTAGTGTTCTTGGGTGGTTATGGAGCAACATTAATGCTTGAAATTAATTTTAATTCATGGTAAATCTATGACTTGTGCCTTAAGGGATAAATTGAGGTAGAGGATTAAAGTGTTGAATCGAGTTGTGAAGGTTGAATTGTGTTCTTGGGTTGTTATTGAGAAACTTTAATGCTTGGAATAAGTTGAGAATCACATGGGATGGTATTGATCTAGTGAAGGCTGAATTGATGCTTGAATTTTAAAAGTGTTGATTCAATCCTAATGGTGTGAATTTCTATTGATTATGGGTGTTTGGGAACTCTTAAATTAGTATAAAAAGTATGAAGAAAATATGATATGGTTATTTTTGTTGTTGAGGCTGAATTTGATGATGGGAACTAAGGTTGTTATTTAATGTGTAAATTGTGCATGGGTGATGTTGTTTAAGGGTTTTGGACCCTAATTTTATGGAAACATATGAAGGAGATAATGTTTGCCATATTTTTCTATTATGGTCGAAATGTTGGTGAAAAGTTAAGGTTAATGTGTGTTGAAGGAAAATGCAATGTTTATTGATAAATGAGGTTAAGGTAAGGTGGTTTATGCATAAGTGGAATGGTAGGAAGTTTGGAAAAATGTTTGTTCATTTTCAAATTGTGGCCTAATTTTGTAACTTTGATAAAGATAAGGAATGATTATGCAAAGTTAGATGTTTGTTTATGGATGGTGTTAAAGTTGGTGAATTAGTATGTAAATGAAGTTGTAGAGAATTTGGATGAAGTTTGACTCATTTTAGACTTTGGGGCTGAATTCTTCATAAGGGAAAAGGTTGAGGTTTTGTTGTGAAAAGTTGAATATTAATTGATGGATGGTGATATACTTAGGTATATTACTTGTGTATGAAGTTACGTTAAATTTGGATGGGAATTGGCCATTTTGAGAATGTTTGGCCGATTTATTAAAGTGTTGGAAAGTCAAGGTTAAATGTTGTAATAAGTAATGATGAAATTGGTTGTTTTTAAAGGTTAATGATAGAATGAGAAAGAGTTGTCAAATTTTGGTACTTTTTTAAAAGGTGGCCGGGAAATAGAAAGTTAACAAGTGTCGGAAGGTCAGAAAATGAAATGATGGAAATTGATTCCACATTATTTGTATGATTGTTTAGAGTTGACATTGATTGTCAGAACATCAAGGAAAAGGCTACCGGGAGAATTTACTGAAAGTGTACAAGCGGACTGGAAACATCTCGGATTATCTGATACGTCTGATATTTGCCAGGTAAGGGTTCAAGTACTTTAGATGCATTATGGGCTTCTAGTTTGTATATCAGGTTAGTTGAGTGTAGTTCTCGGGTTGAGGGTGAGGCCCGGTGACTCCCGGTGCTAGTCACATGGTAACTGTAATGGTGTACAAGTTTCAAGCGTGAAGGCCCAACCATGTGATTGGGTATTTCTGAGAGCATTCTTTGATCATCTATCTGATTTCGTCTGACTCTGATCATTTATGATCAGTGATCTATTTATAATTCAGTCTGACTCTGATCAATCATGATCAACGATCCGCTTTTGCATGGGGTTCTGCTCTACTCTGCTCTGATCAATTTATGATTAGCGATATGATACGATGGTTTTCTGATAGGGGATGTACACCCCTAGCTGGTATACCATGCTTCTGTCTGTTTCTGACTCCCAAATGTATTGGGCTTCGGCTCGGTCTCCGGGTGGCCGTCATTCTGTTTTGCTTCTGTCCCAATCAGGCGTGAAGATTCTATATCTGATTTCTGTATGTGTATATCTATATCTATTCTGATCTTTGTATGCAAGAATTATGAATGTGGTAGCCTGCGGGACATACTGAAAATGACTATGTTCATTGTGCACTTGGTGCATGATGATATTCTGGATTATTCTGATTATTTATGAATTGTTCTGACTTTGTTTTGAATTTATCTGTTCATAACGTTGTCCCGCAGGACATCCGAATATGTATGATTTGTATGGAAATTTGTATACTAACCTTTTTACAGGGCTACTAACGTGTTTTTGTAGGATTTATTTTTTTAAACCATTACCCTTACCTCAACGCTTACTGAGTTCTTTCGGGAACTCACCCCCTTATATTTAAATATTTCAGGAGCTTCTAATAAGCAACCTGCGAAATAGCTCTGTTAGGTTTTCTGTGATTTGTAATTTCAGGTACTTATAGCTCCTGGATTTTGATTCTGTTTCTTTGTAGGGGTGAACCTAGTTCAGTTCTGTCTGTTTGAGATTTCTAGTTGAAACTTTGGGAATTACTAATGATTAACTCATTTTTTGTGTTAGCAGGAGCAGCACTGACCTAAAGATGGTCAAGTGGGTCGGCTCTGTAGGTGTAGATGCCTCTACATATGTTAGTATGGATTCACGTTATGGGATTTGTATGATTTATGGATACTTGCATGGTTTTGAAACTTTGGTAATTGTATTTAAGTGACAAATATGTTATGGTCCATGTTTCCTTGATGTTGACTTATGATTATAGGCCTAAATGGTATGTGCGTTATAATTAAGTGTTTTAAGATTCTGCAAGTGTTCAGTTGCGTCTAATATCTGTTGTATGTTTTATTACTCGGGGAGCAAAGCTCCTTTCTGGTGTATCTGTTAAGGGGGAACTTACAAGGGACCTGGTTATGGATTACACCCACTAATGTGGCCCCCATTCCGACGATGACAATCCATCATCCCCCTCACTCTCATCCGCTCCGCTCTAACAGCTTCTGCATCATGTACGCGAGGGGGTGACAAGTTGGTATCAGAGCATGGTTTAAGGTATGGTTTAGAGTAAGGTTAAGTACATGGATAAGAGTATAGTTCTGGGAACAATTATCGGAAAGTCCAAGAAGGAACTACTAAGGGATGTATTTGGACTTATGAGGGGAGTGTTTGGATGGGCAATGCCCCTGTTGCACTGATTGATTTCGGGCATGTTCTGTAAGAAGATCTCCTTATGAGAACATCCTCGGAATGAGTAGTGGGACTGCAGGCAGTCAGTCTAGACATGCTCAAAAAGGTTAGGTATTGGATTTTCTTTTAAGATTCTGAACTACACGGGATTTGATCATCGAGGACATGGACCTTTGGATCTAACATCATGCAAGTAGGTATACCCTTAGGAACGGGTTTCCTGTAATGATTCTGATTTGATTGTGATTCATCTATTTGTTTGAGTCTGATATGTGATGTGATGTGCTATGATTCTACTCTGATTTATGTCTGTTGGGGAATTTGATATGATTGTGTTTTTCCATATGGGTTGTCTGCATTCATGCATTGCATTACACTACAGAGCCTTAGGAATACTCCTGCTTGCTTCTAGTTAGGAAGTTAACCATTTTTGTAGTGCACTTTTTTCTGATGTGAAGATTTAGGTTATGGGAAATACTCGCCAACGGTGAGATCTTATATTGGAGGGTAAAGTTAAATGTCCCACTCCGTCTGAAAGTATATGAAAGGATAAAATGGGACCCGAGGGAAATCCTTAGGGTCAGACTGCAGGTTAGTGGTGGGAGGACTTTGGTCCTTTTTGGTTAAGTTCTTACTTCTAAGTTAAAGTCCATTATACAACTATGGGTTCTGACATGATAACGATAGTTATCACCTTCAGTATGTGAATTAGATTAAGATTATGAAATGAATTAGTAAGTAAGGAAAAATGGTAGAGTTATGTCTGAAGAACATATCTATTAAGATGAGCAGCCGAAACGATGGATAACTATGAGTGAGATAAGATGTTCATAGGAGATTATGAGCACGGACTTGGTGACAATGGTCCTTGGGTGCCACGTGTGGGACGCTGCCCAGGATCTCTATTATGCAACATTTGATGTTGAACTACCAAGAAGAAGACACTAGTCAGAATCAGCACATTCCATGACAATTCAACATGACGGACCCGAGGTAGAGAAACTCACACAAAGAATAAGTACATAGCAATGAAGGTGTAGAAGCCATATGCAAGGATGACACACATAAATTGACAAGGTGATCTGGTGGAAATCATTTTCATTATACATCAACTTGAAGATATCGGAGTAACTATAAGACTATGATAAAGATCAGTGAGGCTTTCAAGATCTGTTTGATTGACGTTGGTGAGTACCAGTTGGTCTTAGGACTCGGTACTATCTGTGATTGCAAGGTTGGAATACCAGCAGCTGACTCAGGGCACAAAGAGATGTACCCTGAGGGTTGGAACACAACTGGGAGGCTCAGGATGGTAGTCTAAACTACCACTCCCCCCGAACAACAACGGATAGGTGGTTCAAGTACATCTATGTAATAACAGAGTTAGATGGCGGAAGGTGTTCCGTTAGGTTAGTGTGTTATTTTACCGTTAAGAGGGTGTGCATTTATGGGCACACTGGGTGTTCCAAATTTTGGGTTTTTCACATTAATATTTTGGAAGAACGATGTTAGAATAGAAAAGTTAGAGGAGAAGAGGATTAGTTGGGATCTGACATCGTTGAGGCAACATATTGTGATTGCCGATGTTTGTTTGGTTACATAACACCTTATGAGGTACGTATGATATGATTTGTTTTCTCATGCTCTGAGACTCGAAGACTTAAGATATGTATTATGTTGGGAATTAGTTTGAGATTTTTGTTAATGGTTAGTTTTTGGGAAAGTAGTCAGGAATTGTCAAGTTCTATTTAGCTTTCGGTATGAATTTCTATAAGGATGTTCAGATAAAGTTTTGACATTAAGGGAACTCTTGGATGACCAAGAGTTTTAAGGGGCGGGAGGATATTACAGTCCACCCTAGGACGTTGGTAATTGTTCAGAATATTTTATTCGGGAACCGGATTCTGCAGTGTCGGGACTCCATTTTAAGCGTGCAAGGTAGGTTTTCTGTTAAGTATGATGTCCCGGGAATTCAATTAAGGTTCATTTATGTGAGAAGTCATATTTTTTAATTGATACGTGAATTCCGGGTCATTTTTCCAAAATTGACCTCGGATGGAAAAACGGTCATTTTGCAAAATTGGACAAAATTGGAATTATGTTGGATACATAAATTTGTACCATAATTAAGATCAGTTGTGTGGATTATGGTAATTTAAAATGGATATGAGATGGAAAGAAAAAGGAAAAGATTGGGGTAAAAATGGTAAACATGTTATGAAATATCATAAAACACAAAAACTCACTCTCTCTTTGGCCTGCGATTTTGTTCCCTCTCCCTCACCATGTTCTTCATCAAATCTCTACCAAATCTTCACCATTTAGCTTCCAAATTTGAAGGTAAATCTTGATTCATGAAGGAATCATGATATAAGTAAGATTACAAGTTGGAAGACCTCTAATCTCTTCCTCTCCATGCTTGGCCGAATTCTTGGGTTGTTCAAGGTGGAACATTTTTCATCAATTACTTGAAGAATTGTGAAGGTAAAGCTTGAAATAAGGTTGATTATAAAGCAATAACAAGGTTTACTTCATCAATTCATCATGATTGCTAGAGATTATGACTTAGGGTTCTTGAGCTTCATCAACCAAATTTAGGGGAAGCTTAAATTGATGCTAGATTAGTGTTCTTGGGTGGTCATGGAGCAACATTAATGCTTGAAATTATCTCACCACCCCCACCATACACGGCCTGGAGGGAGTGGATGCGGGAATGAGAGGGCGGAGGTGACGATCATTCTTCCTTTATTATGCATCTAATACTTTGGGTTATTCCATAACTCGGGCCCTTGGTCCCCATTACAACACAACAGGTTTCCGGTTTCCAGCCAGACCACCTATCAGTCTAACACTTTTAATAAATTCTACAGACGTCCAAAAATTGAGTTGTAAAATTCACTGGAAACTAGACTCATAGGGATACAAGCATATAAAGTTTCATAATTTTCCCACAAGCCAGTCAATACAGTTTTGTCTTCAAAGTCAGCCCGTAACTGCAGTCTTTCTGACTTCCGGTAGCATCTCATTACTTTCCTGCATGTCAGACATTTCAAAAACAGACAAATAACTGAGCTTCGCTTAGACCAGATACTCCGAAAGGAAGCGCCTTCCGATACACAATCCCCAATAAAGTAGACATGCAATCACTCAATATTCAAGACATCGATCATACACATATTCCAATATCTGTCATTCATCATTTACACACTTTTCATACAATTGACCATAATGATTATCTATGCTATATGTATAATGCAACCTATGTCTACAGAGCCTTCTTTATCAATAAAAGCATATACTTTAATCAGGGAGTTGAATCTAAAGATTCCGACACTCGCCACCTGACACTGTTGTTGCTGCTGCTACATATCAAAGACAAGTGTTAACTGTCAGTACGTGTACAATCTTTCTGTTTCTGTAATTTGTAACATAGAAAGTATCATTATCTGTAACAACATCTGAAACTCTTCTTTTTAACTTTATCTAGCAATTTCTCTTGTTCTCTATTGGGAACTCCGCTACTCTGTACTCAATAAACAATACATAGGACCAATGTCAGTACCTTAACCTCGGAATACAGTATGGCCAGACGGAGTCTTAGTCCGAGGCCCTAAAATCCTGACGCTCCTGAAAGAGAGGGATGTAAAGGGGTGAGTTCTGGGAAGAACTCAGTAAGGGCGTTAGGCAGAAGTAAATGGGGAAAATCTTTGACATTGCCTGCAATGACAATGTCAGCGTGACAATATGCAATATACAGTTTATATAAATGCTAATGATATGCAATGCACTTTCTTTCTTTTAGAGATGACGGCCCCCGGGTGAGTTGTCACCCAACCCCCGGAGCTCTATAGTGGCACGTAGTACTAGCGTGGGGCATACGGTCCGTGTTACCATCATCCTCAGGTTTACCAGTTGTATTCATGCTGCGCGTGACCCTGAGGCCTGACATACAATTAGACAATCATTCATCAGGTACCATGGACGTTCATGCATGGCGTGCTTCCCATACCTGGAACAAAATCGATCATCTATCATTGTCAAGTACCGCAGACATTCACGCATCGCGTGCCTCCCAGACTTGGAACAGAATCCATCATCAATCATCATCAAGTACCGTGGACGTTCACGCTTTGCGTGCCTCCCAGACTTGGAACATAATCTATCCATTCATCAGGTTTCACGGAACGGTCACCTAACTCGTGTCTGCGGACCTGGTATATCAATCATCATTCATTTGTCAATCAGTCTTTCATCAGACAGTCATTCATCAATCTTTCGTTCGTCCAGTCTACTGTAGTAATCATGCAGAACGTGATACCGAGACATGGGACATCATTCATCAGGCATCATTGTCAATCATTGGGTCTACCGTCATAATCACGTTATACGTGATCCCAGGACCTGGCATGTCTTCTGTCAATCAATCTATCAATCATCTTCAGGTATTACGAAACAGGCACGTATAACGCGCCTCCAATCCTAGAACTTCATCTTTCATCAATCAGATAATCAATCAATCATTCGATCTATCTTTCATTCATTAGGTCTACCGGAATACTCACGTAGAACGTGACATCGGGACCTAGTATATCAGTCTTGATCGCTGCGCGATCGCCATTTCATCTTTATCATTGTCGGGAGTCGTAGTCCCGTGCAGCATACCTGCAAGCCCTTTACCCCTACCTTCGGGGTTTTAACCAACCTATATA
>JBBYHH010680584.1:0-10248 GCA_038382905.1 Daphne laureola
TTGACGTCTGGAAAGCAATAGCATTTCTGTGTATCGGATATGGGTTTTCGTTTGGTATTTGTCTGATAGGGCACATTAAGCTTGTGGCTAATGGTTTGTTCTTCTGCATTTACATCCCAGCTAGCAGCAGTAACGGTTGAGTCGGGCTCCTATCGGAAATAGTTGACCCGACACCCGGATAGCGTATGTATATTCTTGTAGCTATAGAAGCTCTATAGCATAGATTGCACGATCATATAGTCATGTAAGAATAGGAAAGGAATGCTTTGTTGATGATTGTGTATATATGCGATTTCTTGGGTACTTGTTGTATGTTTATTTATCAGGAAGTGCTTGCCTGAGGCAGCCTTCTTTCGGAGTATCTGGCCTGAGCAGAGCTCAGTATTTCTTTTATTGTATGAGAATTCTGTCTTGCAGGAACAGGGAACGCTTAAAAGGTATGTTATAGAGTTTTATAAACAGGGACCTAGAACGTGGGTAAACACACATTAAGAGCTGTGCATTACAGGATTGATCGTTTAGCTCACCACCGCCCCTCTGACCCTGCGATCACTTCCTGCCAGGCCGTGTAGCGTGGGGGTGGGGTGACATGTTTGGTGAGGGGTGGCTTGTGAGTGCTACCCCCATTGCCACCGCTTTGCTGCACAATTTCACCCGAAACTGTGGGTTGCATGTTGGAGCCACTCCGCTTGTCACTCCTCTTGCACTCCCTTACATCTTCATCTTCATGCATTTATCCTGCTAGGATTGTATCATCCCCTCCTTCTTTGAAGGAATCTGACCCCGGATTCTCATCTTGTAGCTCACCTACATAAGGAGAAAGATCACAAATATTGAAAGTATCATGCACATTATACTTCTCACTAGTCTAGTCAAGCATGTAAGCATTATCATTGATCTTCCTAACAATCCTAAAAGGACCATCTCCTCTAGTTGCAAGTTTGTTCTTTCTATCTTGTGAGCATCTTTGCTTCCTAAGATGGAACCACACCCAATCCCCTTCATTGAAAGAAGCCACCCTCCTACCATGATTCACTTTCCTAGCATATTACTCATTCATTTTCACAAGTTATTTATGGACTTTATCATCCAACTCTCTCATCCTCTCGGCCTTCTTTCTACCATCAATATTAATCATGTCATCACAAGGCAATGCAACCAAATCAAGAGGTGTAAGAGGATTAAATCTATATAAAACTTCAAAAAGACTAAGTGAGGTAGTAGTGTGGTAACTCCTTGCTATTGACGTATGTCAGGAAAAACAAAACCTGAGATACCCGCAAGTGCACGGGTTGAGTATAGCACTCGATGAGTAAGGGTTGAATTCACAGGGACTAGATGTGTGAAATGCTAAATAGCTAGATTACTCTACTTGAACTACTAAACTAACCTAATGTATAAAAATAAATAGATAACCACCTCGAAAATCAGGTCAAATGTTTCATGAATGTCAAACAAGCATGATTTATATTTGTTTCTAGAGGAAATGGATTCAACAATTACCGACATCTCTCGAGTCGACTACCTACACGATGGTCGAGATAGATCTCTAATCCTGCACCAACAAGAGTGTTACAGCCACCGCGGGTGGATGGTGATTTTCCGACGCTGTATGCCCGACGATCAAATTCTTCTCCCACCGGAGCTCGGGATTCAACACACAAGGTATGTACGATTATTAATTCCCATGTTTTGGGACCTCATTTAAGGTTCATTTTCATGATATTAAGCAGTTTGGAAGTGCTAGATGAATTCCAAACCATTTTACCAAATTTCATTTTGGAGGGCAAAATTATTATTTTTTTAAAATTGACGAAAATGACCTTAAAGGACATGAATTTTCGGAAGCATCTAGGGATAAAAAGAAGACATGATCAAGCATTAAATGAGGATGGACATGTGGCAAGGAAGGAAGAAAAGAAGAAAAAGTGAAAAAGTGAAAAAGTAACCTAAATTATTACTTAATTAACAAATAAATTGGATACAAATTAAAAAGAAAGAAAGAAGTTGAATTCTGCAGAAAAGAGGGAGAGAAGAATGGAAAATAAGTGTTAGTTATATTTAGAATTGATTTATAAAAAGAATTAAGAAAAGAAAAGATAAAACTTACCTTATCTTTCTTTCTTTCTTCTTTCTCATTTTAACCGACTCCATTATTGATCACAACCACCATATTCGTTCTTCCTTCTTCACAACCTTCACCATAGCTCCATCTTCATCCTACCTCAAAATCTTGAAGAAAAATCAAAGGAAAATAAGAGGTAAGCTTAGAATTTGATGTAGTTTCATGTCATAGCTTGGTTTTGATATTTGAAGCTCATCTTCTCCTCTTCTTCTACCACAGACGAATCTACTAGTGAAATTATAGGCCAAGTTCCTTCATCAATCTATCAAGGGAAGCTTGAGGTAAGCTTATCTCTAAGTGTATTTCAAAGTTACAGAAGGAAAATTGTTGATTTGGTGGATGAATTGGAAGCTAGGGTTTTGGTTGTTCATAATAATATGAAGTAAGCTTACCAAAGTTCTATTTGGATGATTTGAAGCAAGTTTGATTCTTGGAAGGAAGCTTGAGTCTTCTTGGTTAAGAAGTTAGGGTTATGGCCGATTTTGGGGAAGAAAAATTGGTTGATGGATTCAAGTTAAATTTAGGGTTAAATTGTGTTCTTGGATTATTTTTGAACAACTTTAATACTTCGAATTTGTTGAGAATCAAAATGGATGGTCATTTCTCTCTTTGGCTGAATTATGGTGTTTAAGAGAGATAATGTTGGTTGTTGAATTTGGGATTCGGAATTATCTTAGAAATGCTTAAGAATGATAGATGTGTGTTTGAAATGACAAAGGAAAAACATTATGGTCATTTTGCATAAATGGCCGAAATCTAAGGGGGAGGATAAGTATTAATTATGTTTAATACTTTGTTGAGAAATGATGTGGATTATGTGTAATGTGGAATGAATAAGTGTTAGGTAAAGTTTGGTGATGTTTGGACGTAATTTAGGCACTTTTTCAAAGTTGGGGCTGAATTGAACATAAGGGAAAAGTTTAAGAATTTGACTCATTATTACTTGTATCAGTGGTTGGAACTGACGAGAGCTGCTTGTTTCACACAGAACAACATACCGGAAGTATTAACGAAAAAGTACAAGTGGCCAAACGAGCACGGGCGACTTCTCATAGCTGTTACGTGCAGGTAAGGGTTCAACTCACTTTATATGCTTTCTGGGCTTCTGGTTTGCATATCGGGTAAGTTGAGGCTAGCTCTTGGGCCGAGGGTAGGGTCCGATGACTCCCGATGCTAGTTCCATGGTAGGGGTAGAGGTATGCAGGTACCACGGGCACGGGACTTCCAGTTCCCCTATGATGATGCACTGCGATCACACGGTGATCATTACAGATGTTTCCAGGTTTCGGAGTCACAAATCGAATGATTATTCCGTTGAACCTGATGACTAAGACTGATTATGGCAGGTCTCGGGGTCATGACCCACGTGACTTCTATGAGAGACCTGATGATGATAACTATTACTGCTTAACAATGGTTACGGGGAACGTACACCCTGCGCTAGTACTACGCGCCATGATGATGATGATGAAACTCCACAGGGTTGCCAAAAACAACGTTGGGAGGCCGTCGTATGATGATGATGATGATAATGATGATGACTGTGCATTGCATATCATACTCATGATTTTATATAGGATGCATAGTATACTGCATACTGTTCATACTGACATTATCATTGCAGGTGACGACTGAAGACCCCCTCTACCTCTACCTCACCCTTACTGAGTTCTCTCGGGAACTCACCCCTTATATTTCTATCTTTTCAGAGGCGTCAGGATCTTGGCCCGCGGACTAGATTTCCGCCTGGCCGTATGGTAATTTTGTACTAAGGTACAAAAGTGGCTCCTATGGTTAAGTTATGCGTTATGTACAGTTTAGGGGTGATTCTCGATAGAGAAAGGCTACATAAGGTTTAGGTACAGATTATTACTGAGGAATACTTTAGCTGTTGGATTAACAGTTAACCTTGTTTTAATGTGTAGCTTCAGTAGCAATAGCAGCAGCAGGATCAGGTGAAGTGTTGGTGTAGATAGATCGACACCTGATTTTGAGTAGGTGCTTTAATGTTTACCGCTGGCTCTGTAGAAATAGGATTGCATGATGCATATAGCATAGACAATCTATTTTGTTGGATGTAGACAATGAAGTGGGATAGTTGGAATTCTGGATGTTGTGGATATGTATATATGATGATGTTTTGAATGCTATATAAAGCATGTCTACATTTATCGGGGAATGCTTGCCAGACGCAGCTTCCGTTCGGGATATCTAGTCTGAGCTGAGCTCAGTATGTATATAAATGTATGTGTTGTGAAATTTGGATTGCAGGTAAAAACAAGTGTCGCTAGAATTCCAGAAAATAGTCAGGTTACGCCCAACTTGTGCAGAAACACTGTAGGAAGTGGTGCAGCCAAAAATTCTGAAATTTTGTGTAATTATAGCCCTACGTGTCTAGTTTCTAGAAAAATTACAAAACTTAATTTGGACACCTGTGGAATTTTCTATAAATGTTTAACTGACAGGTGGTCAAGCTGGAAATTGTGTAGTTGCTGTTTTATGGATGATTATGTGATCCAGGGACCGTGGTATGGAACCAGCCCAACGTATAGGTTGCATTACGTAGGAGGAGTGACCATCACCACCACCCTTCTGGCCCCTTATCCGCTTCTGTCGGGTCGTGTAAGGAGGGGATGGTGACAAGTTGGTATCAGAGCGAGGTTACCTGGATAAGAGAAGGATGTGGAAGGAGAGTGTGATTGGATGGACTTAGCCTATTCCACCAATTGGTCTAGGATGGTTCTATGAGGACTGCAGCCTACGTGAACCACCTTGGAATGAGAGGTGGGATTACAGGCGGTCGATCTAGTCATACTTAAAAAGGAAAGTGTAGGATTGCCTAATGATTATTGTATCCTTGTGTGTTATTTTGGTGCTGATTCTTCTATGTGATAAGTTTGCATCATACAGCATATACTGCATCTATTCTACAGAGCCATAGGAATTATTACTGTTGCTGTTAAGTTAGGTGGTTAACTGTTACATGTGTTGTCTTATGGAAATACAGGAAATGGTTAGGACTCGCTCACAATGACAGCGACGTCAGGAGGTAGGAAATGCAGGTCCTCCTCCACAGGCACAACCAGCTCCTCCACCACAGCCATAGGCACAGCCAGCTCCTCCACCATAGCCACAAGTTCAGGTTTTCAAGAACCTCCTGCAGGTGCTGGAGTAGATGAGGACATTTATTGATACCCTCGTACCGAGGGCAGGACAGGGTGCCCCGCTGGAGCAGCCCCAGGAGGACACCAAAGATGATCATGCTTATGAGGATGAGTTGGATGATGATTCTGATAGTGATGATGATTTTACTGATGTTATCGATAATGCTATGGTTGATGGAGATGAGCTTGATGGTCTTATCGCCGATGATGGGGATGACATCGAGGATGATACAGATGATGAGAGACGACATCCTAGAGCACGGAGAGTATGGTCGAAGGTCATTTTTCCTGATCGATCAGCACAGAGCCGATTACGGATTGGCGGTGAGCGATGAGGTGAGCATCGCCGCCGAGGTAGGATTGTGCTCGATGATGATTCAGAGGATGAGCTGAGGGCCCAGAGCCCCCGAGTACAGAGCGTCACGGGCGTTGATGGCCTGACGATGTTAGAGCACTTCCAGCGCTTAGAGAACCCACGGTTTACAGGCAACAAGGGATCAGGGTCCGCAGAGGCATGGTATGCAGACATGGACAGATTTGTTTGGGAGGGTGGGCCTTTTCTTTTCCTCCTAGGATATGGTGATGTTAGCTACATTCAACCTTCACGATCGGGCATATGCCTGGTGGAAGGGCATTATGGAGAACAAGAGGAAACAATATGTCCTTAAGGGACAACAAGACCCTGGAGTCACGTGGGATGAATTTTATGCTCTGTTCCATGAGTGATGGATAGGTTCTGCTACCCAGGACCGTCACCAGGCAGAGTTTGATAGCCTGGAGCAGGGGAACATGTTTGTAGATGATTATGAGCGAGAGTTTGACAGACTTGTCAGATATGTTTCCCTGTATGAGGGGAATGAGGAGCAAAAAGCAAAGAGGTTCATCCACAGATTGTGACCGGACATCAGGAAGTATCTGACACCGCTGGGTATCACCTCTTACCTGGAGGCTGTGCAGAAGGCACAGATCATGGAGATGGAGGAGACTGGGGTCTGACCTATTTCACAGCAACCGCAGGGCACAGAAAGAGGTTTTGGCAGGAGATCCCGTCGACCTGGATGATTCGGAAGGTCGAGCCAACGCAGCAAAGGTAAGAAGAAGATGACTAATGATGGTTCATGGTACTGCGAGCACTGTGACAGACGGAACACTGGTGCTGTGTGTTATAGACAGTCTGGCGGTTATCTTTGATGCGGATCTACTGATCATTGGGTCAAAGATTCTCCACAGAGACCAGACCAGGCTACTACTGTACAACCTAGAGCATCCATAGAATGAGGTATATCACTGAGCGGCCCCAGATTTCAGCCGCAGAGACAGCAGACTCAGCCAGCCGTCCAGCAGCAATTGAGATCTGGATGGGTTTTTCATTTAGAGCGTGGTGGCTATACACAGCATGGCAACTCCACCCAGCAGGGTAGCACTGCATAGCGCGGTGCACTAGCAGGTACACTGTTACTGAATGGCACTTATGCACTCGCACTTTTTGATACGGGTGAAACTATATCTATTGTCTCACAGGAGCGCGCAACAACATTGCGACTACCTGTGGTTCGCCTGCCTGATGTGTACATGATACGCACCGTCGGAGGTCACTTTTTATTTACGAATGAGCTGGCAAAAGGATGTGTATTAACTATCGGTAGGCGGCAGATACAATCTGATTTACTGCTGTTAAATACACCTAAGTACGATGTGATACTCGGTATGGACTGGTTAACGAAGAATTCAGTACATATAGATTGTGTCGAGCGTCATGTAGTACTTACCGGGGAGATTGTACGTCTTTCTGCACCACCGGACATGGAAATCATCAAACATAGGTTAGAGTTACAGATCATGGACCAGATTCCAGTTATAGATGAGGAGGAGTACTATGGTCTCAATAATGCAGGTACGCGCATGGAACTTGAGAAGATCCCTATTGTGCGTTACTTTCCACAAGTATTTCCTGAGGATCTACCAGGAATGCCACCTGAGTGTGAAGTAGTGTTTGAGATACTGCTTCAGCCAGGGGCTACACCGATATTTGTTCCTCCCTATCGCATGCCGATAGTGGAGATGAATGAATTAAAGAAGCAGCTCGATGAGCTATTGGAGAAGGATTACATTCGACGGAGCACGTCACCATGGGGTACCCCAGTGTTGTTTGTAAAGAAGAAGGATGCCACACTGCGGTTATATATCGATTATAGGAGGCTGAATGCGGTAACGATAAAGAATAAGTACCCGCTTCCCAGGATCGATGAATTGTTTGATCAGCTCCGAGGAGTGAAAGTTTTTTCTAAGATCAATCTGAGATCGGGTTACTTTCAAATGCGTGTAAAGGAGGAAGACATTCTGAAAACCGCATTTCGCACATGGTACGGACATTATGAGTACACCGTGATGCCATTCGGACTGACAAATGCACTAGCGGCATTCATGGACCTGATGAATTGTGTGTTCAGCCCCTATTTAGACACCTTCGTGGTAGTCTTTATTGATGATATCCTGATATATTCACCAGATGAGGATTCTCACCAAGAGCATCTGAGGATCACCGTGGAGACACTTTGGAAGAACCGACTTTATGCCAAGTTCTCCAAGTGTGATTTCTGGATGAAGGAAGTATCCTTTCTGGGATATATCATTGGTGAAAACGGCATTGCAGTTGACCCTGAAAAAGTCAAAGTCGTACAGGAATGGTGACAGCCCAGAACAGTAAAGGACATACGAAGCTTCTTGGGATTAGCTGGGTATTACCGGAGGTTTGTACCCAGGTTTTCCTCATTAGCCTTGCCACTTACTCAACTGACCAAGAAGGGTCAATCATTTATATGGTCTGAGGCGTGTGAATGAAGTTTCCAGGAATTGAAAGAAAGGTTGACAAAGGCACCGATTCTGATTCTACCGGACCCAACCGAACCTTATGAGATTTATACTGATGCTTCTAGGACGGGTTTGGGATATGTCTTGATGCAGGATCAACATATAATTTCTTATGGGTCGAGACAGCTTCGACCACACGAGCAAAACTACCCGACACATGATTTAGAATTAGCAGCGGTCATTTATGCCTTAAAACAATGGAGGCACTACCTACTCGGTAGCAAATCCCAAATCTTCACAAACCATAAAAGTTTGAAGTACTTGTTTACGCAAAAAGATCTGAATATGAGGCAACGACAGTGGCTCGAGTATATGAAAGATTATAACTGCACGATCGACTACACCACCGAAAAAGGCAATATTGTGGCAGATGCGTTGAGTAGGAAATACACCAAAATAGTTAACGGTGGAGATACTGGAAATCGAGTCGAGAATACAGACCTGGTCAGCTTATGGCGTAAATGGCAACAACAGGAACATGCCCAGATTTGCACCTTAACCATCCGATCAGAGTGGCTGGATAGGGTTCACGAATCTCAGGGCAAAGATGCTACCTTGAGAGATTTTTCAGGAGAAAGTAAAGTCGCAATGCACCTGTCTTTTGAATACAATCAAGTGTTATTGTATTTCAATGGACGCTTGTACGTGCCAAATGATGTAACCCTTAGAGATGAGATTATGGAGGAGGATCACTCCAGCCGGTTGAGTATACACCCCGAAAGTGAGAAAATGTATCATGATTTACATTCTCACTTCTGGTGGCCAGGAATAAAGAAACAGATTGCTATATATGTGGCGAAGTATGCCACCTGCCAACGAGTAAAGATTGAGTATCAGAAACTGGCAGGAACCTTACAGACATTACCCATTCCAGTACGGAAGTGGGGTAATGTTATGATGGATTTTCTGACAGGGTTACCGCCGACACGGGCGAGGCATGATGCGATTTGGGTCATTGTGGACCGATTGACCAAATGTGCGCACTTCTTACTTATTAAAGTAACAGATTCTCTGGAGAAGCTTGCCTAACTATACATCAAAGAGATTGTGCGGTTACACGGTGTACCAGATTCAATTGTATCATATAGAGATCCCCGACTTACTACACAATTTTGGAGGGCATTCCATAAAGCGTTGGGCACACAGCTTCATTTGAGTACAACATATCATCCCTAGACTGATGGACAGTCAGAACGGCTAATTCAGATAGTAGAGGACATGTTACGAAGTTGTGCACTTGATTTCGGGGGAGATTGGGACCAACACTTACCTTTGGTGGAGTTTTCATACAATAACAGTTACCAAAGCACCATTGGTATGACGCCTTACGAGGCTTTGTATGGATGAAGATAGATGACACCCCACTGTTGGTCCGAAGCTTCTGATAAGATCGAGTTGGGCCCCGAAATCATAGAAGAGAACTGAAAAGATAAAGAGAATACAAGCACGGTTAAAGACCGCGAATGATCGTACCACGTCATATGTGAACAGGCGGCACCGTGACTTGGAGTTTGAGATTGGCGACAAAGTCTGGCTGAAAGTTACACCAACAAAGGGAACCGTCAGATTCGATAAACGGGGTAAGCTAGCCCCGAGGTACGTCGGCCCGTATGAGATTCTAGAGCGAATTGGAAAAGTGGCCTACCAGTTAGCTTTACCACCAAGTTTGTCAATGGTACATAATGTCTTCCAGGTGAGTATGTTAAAGAAATGCATATTGGATCCGATTCAGACCATACCAGTGGAAGAAATACAGTTAGAACCGGACTTGTCGTATCAAGAGGTACCAATTACTCTGTTGGTGAAGGATACTCGAAAACTTCGAAACAAGTTGATTCACATGATCAAAGTGCAATGGTCGCATCATTCTGACCGAGAAGCGACTTGGGAAACCGAGAGACATGATGGAGAGATACCCCGATGAGTACCAGTGACTTAAGGTGCTCTTGGAGGACCAAGAGTCCTAAGGGAGGGAGAATGTTACAGCCACCGCGGACGGATGGTGATTTTTCGACATTGTATGCCTGGTGGTCAAATTCTTCTCCCACTAGAGCTCGGGATTCAACACATAAGGTATGTATTGTTACC
>JBBYHH010680695.1:0-10247 GCA_038382905.1 Daphne laureola
CACAAATACATAATCAATAGTCATATAAAAAAATTCAATATCCTAATTTCCAACCCACACACCATGACGGCCTCCCTGTGGTCATAGCATAGAACCACAATAGGAGTCTTCTTCTCATACACAATCTGCATGGTACCAGCGAGGGCCTATGACCCTTAATCGTCGTCCATCAATCCCATAACAATCGGAGGGTTCATGATCGTGTAGACTCACGGAACCAATCCCATCATGCTCATGGAGATGCACGGAAACATGCCATCATCGTGCTTATGGTGACGCACAGAACCTATCCATCACATTGGAGGGTTTATGATCATGGAGACTCACAAAACCAGTCCCTTCGTGCTTGTGGTGACGCATGGAAACCCATACCATACCATGTCAAATACAAAGGTTCGGGTCACTCGGGCACATGTAACCATGACATGTTGTGTCACTCCCACTAAGTTCAAGGTCACGAAGACTTAAGAACTGTAACACATTTCTCTATGATCATCGGGATCAGTGGTCACGCAGACTCACGGAACCGTTGCATAATCCTTAACCTGCACACCCCTATTTCTACCATGGGACTAGTCTTAGACTCAACTGTCGAGATCTAGTACTGAGGTCAAAGATCAAGGTCTAAGACTAATCTCAACCAACCTACATTGTACTAAGAATCACCTTAATACACATCTAAGAATGTTGAACCCTTACCTGGAACCAATAGCAATAACATTTCCTCAAGTCACTTTTGGAACCTTCCTTAATTGATGCAAAACATAAACTTCAATCTTCACATATCCAATTTCCAATACCATTGCACATATAATTAATATACCTTAGTACAATACCAAATATATTCTAACCTTTCACTTCATTTTCCACAATTTCCATATAACCCATTTTTCTCATTTTAGGTCCCTTTCACAAAAGTTGACCAAATCCTATCCAAGACTTCCATAAATTCACATGCATGTTTTGCAAGCTATTATAAGGTCATTCATGCATTAACAGCACAATTTCCCTTCATATTCCAACATTTCACAAAAATGATCCAACTTTGAATTTATCTGATAACTCTATGTTACACCAAGATTCGCAACTCATTCCAAGTATTAAAGTTGCTTAGAATCACCATATAATCACAATGGAATCAACAATTCACCCAAAAACAACACATTAGTCCTCCACCAAAAATCCTATGGTGTTTGCCTTAGGTCCTTGATTTAGCCATAATTGGGCATTAATCCAAACATCAATGTTGCCCCAAATACATCCAATTGCACTAATTTAACCTCAATTTAACATTCCTCTAACAATCCACACATTAAAGCTCATAAACCCTAAATTTCGAATTCACTCAATTCATAAGCAATTGATGATGTAAAACATGTTCTTAGCTCCAAATCATCATTAGAACATGTTTACAACTTCATATTCATCAAGAAAAATCAAAATTTCTTACCTCAAATTCGGACCCAAATTCGAAAATCTTCCAAAATGTTGAGTAATTCAAAATCCACACGTAGAATCCTCACTTTTGTTGAGAATCTTGCATGGGGTGAGGTTTTCCTTCAGATTTTGACCAAGTTTGTGTGAATTGGGTGTTTGGGAGGGGTTAGGTTCATGTTTTTCGGCTGGAGGTAGGAGATGAGTTGATAAAATGGTTTAACTCCTCAGATTTTCGGGTTAAAAGCCCATGTATTTTTTTGCCCAAGGGTACCAGAAGATCGACTGAAATTTTTCCCCATCGCCTGCCTCCCTGTCCTTCGCAACCAGGGGTCAGGCGATTGCCTGCCAGGGGTACCTCTCACCTGGCCAATCGCCTGGCCGCCTGCCAATTTCGTTTTGGGGGTCAGGTTATCGTCTTTACTACATTTCCGCACGAGAATGGGTAGCATCTGTAAGGTTCCTGCCAGTTTCTGATGCTCAATCTTTACTAGCTGGCAGGTGACACACTTTGCCACGTACATAGTAATTTGTTTCCTCATTCCTGGCCACCAGAAGTGAGAATGTAAATCATGGTACATTTTCTCACCTCTGGGGTGTATACTCAATCGGCTGGAATGAGCCTCCTCGAGAATCTCAAATCTGAGGGTCATATCATCTGGTACATACAAACATCCTTTGAAATACAACAACTCTTGTCTATATTCAAAATACAGATGCATCGCGCCTTTGCTTTCTCCTGAAATATCTCTCAAAGCAGCATCCTTGCCCTGAGATTCGCAAACCCTATCAACCCACTCTGATCGGATGGTTGAGGTGCAAATCTGGGCTTGTTCCCGTTGTCACCATTTATGCCATAAGCTTACCAAGTCTGAATCTTTGACTCAGTTTCCAGTATCTCCACCATTAACTATTCTAGTGTATTTCCTGCTTAATGTATCTTCTATAGTATTGCCTTTCCCAGCGGTGTACTTGACCATACAGTCATAATCTTTCATATATTCGAGCCACCATCATTGTCTCATATTCAGATCTTTTTGTGTGAACAGGTACTTCAAACTTTTATGGTTTGTGAAGATCTAGAACTTTCTACCGAGTAAGTAATGCCTCCATTACTTTAGAGCATAGATGACCGCTGCCAATTCTAAATCATGTGTCGGGTAATTCTGCTCGTGTGGTCGAAGCTGTCTCGACCCATAAGAAATTACGTGCTGATCTTGCATCACGACACATCCTAAACCCATCCTAGAAGCATCAGTATAAATATCATAAGGTTGGGCCGGGTTGTGTAGAATCAAAATCGGTGCCTTTGGCAACCTTTCTTTCAGTTCCTGGAAGCTTCGTTCACATGCCTCGAACCATATGAATGATTGACCCTTCTTGATCAATTGAGTGAGTGGTGAGGCCAGTGTGGAAAATCTAGCTAAAAACCTTCGGTAGTATCCAGCATATCTGAGAAAGCTCCGTATATCCATCACTGTTCTAGGCTGTCGCCAATCCTGTACAGCTTTGACTTTTTCAAGGTCAACTGAAATGCCGCTTCCACCAATGATATGTCCCAAGAAGGAAACTTCCTGTCACCACCCCCTCCACGCATGATCCAGTGGAAGCGAATGTGGGTCTAAAAGGATGACGGTCACGGTCACTTTACCTACCTTTACGTAGGCAGTACTATGCGTTGGTTCAATAACCCGGCCCCTATTTCATAACCACTCATACAGAGCAGTTACGCAGTTTCCAGCTAGACCACCTGTCAGTCAAACATTTATAAAAAATTCCACTGGTGTCCAAATTAAGTTTCATAAAATTTACTAGAAACTAGACACGCAAAGATATAATCACATAAAATTTCAGAAGTTTTGGTCATGCCATTTGGTACAGTTTATTCGGGCAAGTTAAGCCAAAAAATGTTGTTTTCTGAAATCTGGCAGCACTTCGTCACTTTCTTGCAATCCAGACAATTACAAGAATATACATTTACTGAGCTCAACTCAGACTAGATACTCCAAAAGGAACTTGCCTCCAACAAGCGTTCCCTAATAAAGTAGACAAGCAACAATACAATATCCAAAGGCATGAAAGCTACATTCATACATACATCATCATCACACAAAAACTCATCAACTGTGCATCATTACATACATGTATCAACATATGATTGTCTAAGTTATATGTATAGTGCAACCTACTACTACAGAGCCAAATTAACTTGCAATACACCTACTATCAATCAAGCAGTCGGTTGGGTAATACCGATAATCCGGCCTGACACTGGTGGTGCTGCTGCTATAGCTACATACCAAAAACATGTGTTAACCATTAGTATATGTACAATTATTCTGTTTCTAGAAATCTGTAACATAATCAGTAACATCATCTTATTCTCTACTGGGAACACCCCTAAACTTTACATTTCATATAACATTACATAGAAGCAATTTCAGTACCTCAGAATCATAATACTGTACGGCCAGGCAGAATCTCAATCCGCGGCCCTAGATCCTGATGCTCCTGAAATATGAAGATATAAGGGGTGAGTTCCAGGGAGAACGTAGTAAGGGATTAGGTAGAAGTAAAGGGGAATCTTCATTCATTGTCTGCAATGACAATGTTAGCATGGGCAGTATGTAATATACTATGCATCCTATGATAAACATAAATATGATATGCAATGGACAGTTATCATCTATCATCATACGAAGGCTCCCGAAGGTTGTTTCGCAACCCATTGGAGTATCCCAGTCATCATAATGGCACGTAGTGCTAGTGCGGGACGTACATTCCTCATAACCATCATTAAGAAGTAGCAGTCATCATCATCAGGTCTACCATTGTAATCACGTAGATCATGATACCGGAACCTGACATATCATCATCATCGATCATCAGGTTCAATGGAATGGTCATGTAGGTCATGACTCTGGAACCTAGAACATCCGTATCGATCGTCATGCAATCGTAGTACATCATCATTGTATGAGAGCTGTAAGTCTCGCATCAGTGTACCTGCAAGCCTTTACCCCTACCTTAGAACTAGACTTAGGAATCATCGGGCCCTACCCTCAGCCTGAGAGCTAGTTTCAACCAGCCTATATACCATACATGCTTAGTATTACGTATATAAGAAGATTGAGCCCTTACCTTGATTAGCATTCTGTGAGTCTGTCCATGACGTTCAGTCACTTCTCCGTCGTTCGAGCGATCTTTATCAGCTCTGAACAATCGATACATTACATTATTACTTTAACTTTTTCCATAATCTATCCTTTGGCCCGAATTACTAATTTGACCAGTTCTTATCCGTTATCCGTGACAATCCATACATGAGTAATATACCACTATCCGTGCTTAAACATTTCATTTACAGTGCATTACCATTCCATTTCGATCAATATTCATCAATTCTTCAATGTTACCCATTTTGGACTTAACCCATAACTTCATCTTAAACATTGATTCGCAACTCATTTCAAGTATTAAAGTTGCTTAGAATCAATCTAGGAACGCAATTGATGCATTTATTCCCTCCATTACAACAATTCATTCATCCATCAATTCCCTGGGATATAACTCTTAGCTCCCTAATCACCAAGCCCTAATCACCTTGAGTCTAGGGAATAGCCCTAATCAATTCTCTGGACTATAACTCTTAGCTCCCTTGAGTCTAGGGAATAAATCTTCTTTTGGGAAACTCATTCCAAGCCCTAATCACCTCTGGGGGTCATCAAAACATAATCACATGCAGATAATAAAAGAAAACCTTATGTCTAGCAATCACAATACAAATGCATATGCAACCTAGTTTACATGAAACCTCATTCCTAAGTGTTCCTGTGCAACCTAAATGCATATGCATCTACCACAGCAGAGAACACACAATATAAGAAAGAAAACAAACAATCACTCCAGTCGTCCTAGCAATCGGCTCAGAAATCTTAAAACAAAAATTATTCACAGCAAGTAATCATAACTCAGAAGTCATACCTTAGCAACTTTTCACTTACCACTCATGCATTTTAAATATACTTGATCTTCACCAGCTTCTTTAACTCTTCTACATTTGTTCTTCATGAAACTTACTTGACACAACAGATTAGTCATGCAGTATACAAGATAGCAGAAGGTGATAACATTGACAATTAGGAAATCTGCATAAGAAAATGGTGTCAGAGAATTACCTATTGTTCTGCAACCACAACACTTACCTGTTTTCCTTAGATAACCCCTTTAGACAATATTAAACTTAGCAAGTAACTTTAGAAAATTACTTGTAAGCAACTTTGAAATCTCCCACACTTTGAACCTAACACTCTGATACCAACTGTTGGAAACTCGTCATCCCAGCTGCTTGATAAAGCATAAAGGAAACTCTAGTGAATGATGTTTCCCAACTCCCAAAATCTTTCGTAAAACCACTTAAAAGATTTTAAAAGAAGAGTTCACAAAAGAACTAAGAAGTCCAGTGACAATCCCAGGTTCAGAGTGTATTTGCTTCCAAATAAAGAAAGAAAGAAATACAAGTAAATAGTGTCGAGGTCTGCAGAGTCTTTCTTTGTTGCAGTTCTTCAGCGGCATGCGTCCATCTCAACCTTCTCTCCAGTTCATAAACATAATCAGGTTCCTTGCAAGTTGTATATGACAGATATGAGAATATGTTTAAACAAGTAAGAATTAACTATAAGTAACTTGTAAAGTAAGAAAATGAAAAGAGAATGGTTCAAGGGACTTACAAGGGTGGGTACACCCCCGGGTTGGGAAGGTGAGACCTCCTCCCAGAGAGCCTTCAAAGGTTATCTCTGGCAAGTGCAGTAACCCCTTCTAAGGCCTCTGCTTACTTGACCACCTCACTAGAACACACTTAAATAACCACATTAGTAGTAAAGCAAGTTCATCCTAGAGCTGTGTTTGTAGGTGTCTTTTCCCTATGTTGGTTTTAGTTACCTTAGCACACAAGTATGAGGGTAGGAATCATGTGAGGATTGAACAATATTTAAAAGATGCATGAAGATTATGGCTGAGTACATGCACTGTTGAAGTATGATCTAATTTTTGGAGAGGAGACAAGGTAGGAAGGATCTCACATTGGTCTTCTAGGTAGATTGTGTTTCTTGATACATGTAGATGTGTCTTCCTTTAATATCTCCCGATCAATAATAATTATTCTTGAAACCAAAACCACTTATGCAGCATTTATCTTAATATTCTCAGTATTAATCTCAGTCTTAACATTAATCTTTCTTTTATCTTGATCATTCATATTTCCTTAAATCACGTAGCTTCTTCTATTCATGGAACTCACATTCAATCATCAGTAATACAATATACTTGCATATTAAAGAAGGCTTCTCATGGCCGGAAGTAACATTTACAGTTCTTCCCTTTTTTCCTCATTTAACCAACATCAATAATGTAATGAGTTACATCTAATAGTAGTAGTTCTAAATAGAGCACGACAGTTATGATAGAACATAATTCTACAGTTTAAGGCTGAGGATTTCCAGGCGGGTACTTCTATCCTTCTTTCATAGAGCAAGTGTGCAGTGGTCAAGAACCACACTTTCTCTATCAAATAGTAATCTTGAATCCCTTCTTCTATTTCTTCTCATGAAAATCCTATTTATTTATGCAAAAAGTCATCGGAGTTTCAGTAATAGTACTAAAGTCATCATCTCCCCTTCATGGTGGCAATTATATCACGTTAGTATTAATTCATTGAATCTCAGTAGTGGAATTAACTATAAGTTTCCCTTCATTTGCATACTATGGCCGAAAGGCATAAATAGTACTTAACTCTCTTTTCTTATCAATTTACTCATCACATTTGTAGCTAAATTCTTCCACATTCAGTTATCAATCATTTAACTTGGATGATCTAACATAGTTATCTTCATCATCAAGAAACTCCTTCCCTCAATTTACAGTGATTCTAAATTGGATAGAAGAGTACTCCAGTAATTCATACTATCACTAAATACCTTCAGTGAGTTAAATTCAACATCTAATTAACAAAATTCCACATACTAGGTGGATTGCCATCCAAGGCCGAAAGCTTCATCATCCCCTCCCTTATTAACAATCATCACTCGTACATGAATAAACCACAATTGAGCATGTAAAGCATCATTCATCCAACTATGTTGTTCTTAAATTAAGGTAGCGGAATGTAACACTATATTCCAGTCATGGAGAATACTTTTTATAGCAGAGGCATTACTGAGCAAGAGTCCTTTACTTACATCACCCACTAATTCACACATTGCTCACGCTCACTCACAGAACAAAAAATGCACAATTACAGCTCAATAATGTCTCCATCAAGTCCCTTTAACAAAGTAGTATTTAACAGTATTTATAAGACCAAGGGTTTTGAACAACCGAGCCCAAACAAGTTCAGATTACTGTCATATTTTCCTTAGAACAATATATCCTTGCCAATTTAAATGTTAGAACACCTATAAGGAGAAAAGGATCATGGAGGCCGAATGACAGGTTTCGGATCTTACCTCCTTCCTCCAACCGAGACCACTAATTATCAGTAATTCATCAGAGATTGGAGATTTGTCAAGATTAACAAGAATACAAAAACCTCACAACAATTCAATCACAATAGACTGTGCTCACCAAATTTGACAGTCTCAGTCACCACCAGTGTTAACAACAATCAACAATTAGCATATAGTAGTATAAAATTAGGGAAAATATACGTATAAAGATATCAGACACTAAAGTTTGAAGTCAGAATACCTTTCCCCAATTTGACCGATTTAGGGCTCTTCCCAATTCATCTTCAATTCTTCAACTTCTACTAAAACACTGAATAAATTCTCTCCAAGGTTCAGCTCTGAGGCCGAAATCACCATTGAAGCAACTCTTAGCTTCCCTTGAGAGGATTTACGAAAGGAAGAAGAAGAATTCGTCAGGTTCTGCCTCTTTCATGTGTGATGTGAAGAAAAGGAGAAGATTATTAAAACCATCCCCTACCTCAGCGAAGCCGCCGCACCTTCTCACCGGACTCCCACCTCCGACGTTGCTTGTTGATGTCTGCATCGCAAGCCAAGGAAGAGGAGAAGTCTCCAAGCTCGTCCCTCTGCCGAGTCGTGTCGCGAGAAGAACGAAAAAAAAGAATCACGAACTAACTCCCAGTCCTAGCTCCGTCGTCGCTCTACCGATGACGCTCTAAGGCTGGCCCCGATGGATGACGCTCGTCTTGCAGCCCCTCCATCTCTTCACGTCGGGAGCCGAAAGAGGAGAAGAAGAGATCGATGATAAATCCATCCTGATCTCTTATGTTTATTAATATACATAAATACATTTAATATTAATTTAATCAGTCCTTAATCTTTTAGCAATTATTCAAAAGAACCTCATTTAACAACCTTTGTTCATTTCAGTCTTTCACTATAATTTATCTTCCTAACTTTCTCTTCCAAACAAGTCACCCACTAATATTTTTTCTCAGTTACGTCGCTCCAGTTTTATCAGTTATTTTCTTCAAATCTCAATTTTAATTCTTCAATCTTTCCAATTCCTAGTTAAAGTAATATTTCCAACTCAATCCTTTTCTTCTCTGATCTTTCTAAAATATTAGCTCAGTTTTCTATTTATTTACATTCTAGTCATTTATCTTTGAAATCTCTTTAGTTGTGGCACAGACGGAAGTCCAGATCACAACAATACCTAATTCCGTCAAATTAGTTTAATCTTATCTGAGATTTTTTGGACCAAAGTAGGACCTAACAAGGGTATATCTTCGCCCATACAATGCTTCATGTGGTGACATCTGAATACTAGAATGGTAACTATTGTTATAAGCAACTCTACGAGCGGTAATTCATAATCCCATGAGTCCTTGTGATCCAAGATACAAGCCCTTAATATATCTTCAAGTGTTTGAATACTCCTTTCAGTTTGTCCATTTGTTTGAGGGTGAAAAGTCATACTCATGAAAATGCAAGTGCCTAATTTGTCTCTGGAATACTATCATAAATAATACTCTTAGGCATTCCATAAAGTCGAAATATCTATGTGATATACACTTCGGTTGGGCGATCTACGGAGCAATCTTTTCAATAGCTAAGAAATGAGCTGATTTGTTCAGTCGATCAATGATCAATCAAATGGCATCGTGTCGGTGCCGAGTTGTGGGTAGTCCAACTAAAAAGTCCATAGTGATGTAATCCCACTTCAACTGAGAAATCTCAAATGGTTGCAATAAGCCTCCAAGTCTCTAATGCTCTATTTTAACCTTTTGACAGGTTAAACAACTAGTAACGAACTCAACAATATCATTTTTTCAAATCTTGATACATCTTGGAACTTCTAGGGTGGATAGTCAACTTTGATGCATGAGTCTAAATTAGAGCGTTCCTTTTAACATCACTGGGTCTAGGAACTACAAATAAATGTTGGAATCTGAGAGTGCCATCACCATCATCATCATCATCATCATCATCATCATCTCTACTAAACCCCATCTACTCTGAAATAATCAAATCTTGACATTCTGGATCCATCTTTTGAGCCTCTTTCACCTTCCGTATCAAGGTATGCTCCACTCGTATATTGACTAGGAAACTCTCAGGTGTATGAGGTTGAATGGTAAGAAATGGAAATTGTAACCTTATGAAAGTTAAGGGCTATTTTATAAAGTTCTGGAAAGTTCAGGGACTACATGGGAATTTGTGCATAAAGGAAAGTAAAGATATGAATGTTGAGCTAAAGTTATGCATGGACACTTTATTAAATAAAGTTGTCATTTTATAAGGAATATGGGATAATGGATAAGTGGAAACACATGGTTAGGTTATCAACTG
>JBBYHH010680806.1:0-10247 GCA_038382905.1 Daphne laureola
CATATAGTAATATACCTTAATATTACTACCACCACTAATAATAATACCAATAATTATCCAACCTTGTATTATTATTAACCACTCCTTTTCCCTCCATTTCATACTACCACATATCAATTCCACTTTCCATAATTAATTCCAACCATTAAAAAATTTCCAACCATACATAAGTGACACCTAACTTCCACTAACATTATTTTACCTTAAAATAATATTATCACCATACCTTTTCATTATGACCCCTATCATAATATTTATATCCATTTTTAATGTCACTTATGTTCCAAATAAATTTCCAAACTTTTCAAAATAACTTTTTTGTCCTCCGAAACTGAAAATTGTGCAAATAGCCCAAGGTTCACGTGTCCTTATAAAAATGTGAAACCCCTAAAATGGACCTCAAACTACTTCCCGGAATATCAGAATCATTAGAAAATGTGTTCCTGCATGTTTAAAAATGAGTCCAGGGAATGGTAGATTTTTCCCCACGGGCAATTCCTCTCAGAAATTCACCATTTTCTGGGGGTGACTATAACAACCTCATTTTCAAAGGAGGCCAAAAACTTGAGCAAGAATAAAGGAAACTCACTTGGTTGGCTGACCAAACTTCTAATCCTTCTTTATGTGTTCCTATGCATGCTTGGACTATTGATTGGAACTTGAATACTCTTGATGATAAATACGCATATAAAGTTGCTTTGACGAAGAATGTATGCATGATGACTCATGAAGAGATACTTGCATGTTTAGATGCCTTTTTGATGACAAATGGTTTGAATAGAAAGTGTACTAGTAACTTTGCATGCTACTTGTATGAACTTGTATTTTGCCATATTGTTGATGCTAGAAATAGGAAACTTGTGTACTTCCATGACAAAGGCGTAAGAAAGAATGAATTGTTCATCTTGCACCAACTTGATGTTTCCTCATTTTCTATCCATGAGCTTATTGTTTGGGACCATGATGCATTTAGTGGCATGTGTATGATGCATCACTATTCTACGAGTTCTTTGATTAAGGGTAGCAAGTGTTATGACCTACACTATGGATGTTTTTTTTGCATGCTTATTTTTGCGGCACATGTGCAAGGTACCATTATTGTTAAGCATGAGATTGCATATCACCTTGCCATAGACATGTTTGTCCAAGAGCTAGGATCACATTCCTATCATGACTTCCTTGAGTTTAAATTCCTTTATGATCATACCATTCTCTCTTAGAAGCACGTCATAAATCTTTTTAAGCTCTTGTTCTATATCACCATGCACAGTGGTGTTATTACGCTTGTATTCTTGAAATGGTGAATACCTCAATTGCATTTTGTTATGCTCTCCCACCTAGTTCTTCAAAGCCTTTAAGTTTTGGTTCACTAACTCTTAACCTTCTTCGAGCCTTTGTGAGTGTCTTTGAGTTATAGAGATTTCATCTTATAGATTTAAGGATGAATCCTTTTTAAGAAGGAGTGGATGATGTTGTCACCACCCTCTCCATTAACGACCCGGTGGAAGCGGATACGGGGCCGGAGGGCGGCGGTGATGGTCACTTATCCTATAAACAAGTAGCAATATACAGTGGGCTGGATCCACAACGCAGTCCCTGGATCACATTACCTTATCATGAACATGCTACGACAAACAGCATAATGGTTGTACAAAAATCCTGCACTTAACAACACTAACAAATCCTATACTTTCAAGTTTTCAACATTTAAACATCATTCATGAGCCTGCCATTTCAATAACCAACATGGCGTAACAGCCATGTACAATTCCTGCATATCAAATCACAGCATAATATACCGAGCTCTGCTCAGACCAGGTGCACCATAAAGGAAGCTACCTCAGGCAAGCATTCCCCGATAAAGTAATCATGCATCAGGAATTCAGCATTTAACAACTTATATATATACATCTCAAAAAATCAGTAATTAATCCAACAACTATACACATTTCAAAACATGATCGTCTATGCTATATGCACTATGCAATCTACGTCTACAGAGCCATCTTTATAAACATAAACCACTTACAGTAACCAGGTACTCGGGTCTGAGCAATACTGACAATCAAGACCTGATCCTGCTGCTTCTGTGGTAAACTACACATATAAAGAAAAGTTAACCGTCAGTCATCCTGTATAGTGCTCACTCAGTAAATTCCAGAAAGAACTATTTATAAAATTATCCCTTTTTTCCCATTTCATAATCATATCCATATCATAACTATTTCTCTATCGAGATCACCCCCTCCCAATACCAATACTGTTATTAGTAATCGTAATCATATAAGGAGCTACTTTGTACCTTTGTACAAAATCACAGTGAGTAACCTGCGGAATCTATTCCGTGGCCCCAGAACCTGAAGCTCCTGAAAAGGTATAAATGTAAGGGGGGTAAGTTCCAGAGAGAACTCAGTAAGGACTGAGGTAGCAAAAGAGGTATATCGATCAGTACCTACAAAGACAATGTTAGCATGAATGGTATGCAGTATACTACAGTTCATGCAGCCTACATAAATCATGGAGGAGTGATATGTAATGCACAGTTCAGTAACAATCACGAGGGCCTCCGATGGTCTGTTGCAACCAATCGGAGGTTCCTAGTAACAGTATATAACAGTAAAGGCACGTAGTACTAGCGCGGGGCGTACATCCCTGTAACCATCATCAGTACAGTACATAATCATCAGGTTCCCAGTGATGACCATACAGATCACGATCACGGAACCTGGTATCCCGTTGTGATCACTAGGTGATCGCAGTACATCGTCAAGGGTGTTGCAAGTCCCACATGTGAGAAACCTGCACACCTCTAGTCCTACCATGTAGTTAGTCTCGGGAGTCACCGGGCCCCACCCTCGGCCCGAGGCTAACTTCAACCAACCTAAATTGCATCAAGCGTCCTAGTTATGCACATTCAAGAAGGTTGAGCCCTTAGCTGTGAATAACAGTCGTAGAAAGTTGTCCGTGCAATCTAACTCACTTGTACTTTTTGGGTAAATTCCTCCGGTAGACTATTCCTTATTGTTGAAGCAGCTCTCGTCAGCTCTGAGCAAGCATTCAATAAACGAGGAATCAATTTTTAATCATTCCATTTATTGACTTTCCAACACTTAGAGAATTTTCATTTGCGACCACTTTTTTAAAAAAGTGTCAGAATCTAACAATTCTTTCCTATCTTACCCTTTACCTTTAAAAACATTCAATTTCATCATTACTTGGACAAATTATAGCATTAACCATTAATTTTTCCATAGTTAACAATTCGGCCCCAACTTCCTAAAATGGTTGTTTCTTGCCTAAATTCAACGTAACTTCACATGCAAGTTATCTTCCTAAGTACAATACCATCCATGCTTTAACATTCAACTTTTTCCATCCAAACCTTAATTTTTTCATCCTTTAACAACTCAACCCATTTTTCTAAAATGAGCTAACTCTCATCCATTTCCTCTACAATTTCATGTACATACTTAGTAGTCCATTTTAACATGAACCATGAACAAACATTGAACTTTTCTCAAACATTCCTCAATATTTCCATCCTTAAAAAATTCGGCCAACACTTGTAAAACAAACATCCATTGGTCAAATTTTTCTATTATTTTACCTATCCATAAACCATCTTAGTTTAGCACCATTTATCACCTAACATTCCACTTATCATCAACATCCATCAATCTTAAAAATCCCTCAATAATTTGGCCTCAATATGAGAACATAGTAAAAATTATTTCCTCTTCATGTTCCTATCATATTAGGGCCCTAGACACCAAATTAACATCATCCAACCAACTTTTAAACACAATCCAATAACTTCACATTCCAACTCAAACCGGCCTCAACACTTAGACCAATCATCCCAAAATTTTCCATATATTTTTCATTCAATTAGGACTCCCTAAAAACCCATAATCCATAGCTTTCAACACAATTAACATTGAATTCCTATTCTTAAAATTCAATGTAATTTTTAGCCAAAGCATGAACACCATCATCCATGCTGATTCTCAACTTACTCCAAGCCTTAAAGTTGTTAAGAATCAACCCAAGAACACAATTGAATAATTACTTCAACTCAATTCAACACTTAAATTCTCCACCTCAATTTTTGCCCTAAAGCATAGCTCATTGATTCATGATGAATTGACCAATAGTCCAATCATTAAGCATGTTCTAATACCACCCAAGAACATTAATTTAACATCAATTTATCCTTCTCCCAATTTTGGTTCAAGGACACCTTATGAACCTTAACCTTGATTCTTCAATTCATGATGTTTGGATAGCATTAAACTTGTTTCTACTTCAAATTCATCATTAAATCAAGATTACCTCTCCAATTCTTCACCCTAGCTTCATGGAGAATTCGGCTAGCTTAAGAGAGGAGAGAAATGATGTGAATCCTTCATGAAAGTAACTTAACCTTGAATTTTGCAAGCTAGGATGGCAAGAATTGATGAAGGTTTTGAAGTAAAGATGGTGAAGTAGAGAGGGAGAAACCGCTGTCTGGTGATGGAGAAGAGAGAGAAGTAGAATTTTTAACTTTGGTATTTCTAAGTTATAAACCATATCTTATACTATACTATACTTATTTAATATCATTTCCTTTCTTTTCCTTACTACCACCACCATTTAAATTACCAACATAACATAATTTCATTCTCCCAATTATTTACTAACACAATTTCACATTTAAGTGATCTTCCATTAAATCACAAAAATGTGACATTTATCTTTCATTACTTAACACTTGTAAAAATTATGTAATAAAACATAATTCACCATACCTTTTCATTTCCTTTCCTCATTTTCTTCACTTAGCCACCACCTCAAGTTTTTCCAATGAATTATCCATTTTCTATCATTTTTTTCAAAAATGACCATTTTACCCCTAAAGGTGAAATTGGTAAAAATTGCCCGGAATTCTGTGGTAGCTGTAACACTTTGTGTGCATTGGCGGTTTGTATGGCCGAGGAGGAGGAGGTTGTCTCGATTGGAAAGGAGTGGTGGTGTTTTGGGGAGGTGGAGCTCTTGGTTGGCTTGAGGTGGAAGGTTTAGTGATGGTGTTTGGTTTGGACCAAGTGTTTCGGGTATGTGTGGAGTAGGGGGTGTAGGAAGTGCCCTTCTTCATTTAATACTCAACTCTCATTGCCTTGTTCACCAAGTCTTTATAATGCCTATAATCATGCAATTCCACAACCTTGAATATATCTCCTCTCAAACCATTCAAGAACCTAGTCATTCTTGCTTCATCACCTTCTTTGATCTCGGCTCTCATCAAAGCATTTTCTAACTCCTTTTGATAGTTCTCAACCGACTTGTTTCCTTGCACTAGTTGTTGTAACTTGATACAACAATCTCATTTTTAATAGGGTGGAACAAACCGACTCTTCATCACCCCCTTGAGTTTCTCCCAAGAATCAATTAGTAGAATTTGTTGCCTCACCCTTTTGGCATGAAGTTTCTCCCACCAAGTGAGTGCATAACCCGAGAACTCAATCACTTCTACCTTGAACTTCAAATCATTCTAGTAACCAAGACAATCAAAGATTCAATCACACTTGGTCACCCATTCAAGAAACTCCTCAGGATTACTTCTTCCAAAGAATGGTGGAACTTGAAGCTTGATGTTGTTCATGGCTTGCTGATCTTGGTTTTGGGCTATTCTTCTCGGTTGGTTATTTCTTGGAAAGGGGTGGTTATAAAACTCTTCTTCATCTTGGAGTACTCTTCTTCTCATCCTCTTTTGCCTCTCTTCATGATATTCTTCTTCATAACCTTCGGACAAATCATGGACAATATGATCCCTTCTTGGTGAAAGGATTGGCCGGCTATGTGGAGTCTCTTGAGGTTTCTTTTGGGGCGGGTCTTTAGTGGTGGTGGCATTGAGGCCACTTTTGACTCTTGAATCTAGAGGTTCTTCTTGTGCATTTGAGGTAGTGGTGGTGGCAGGTTGTTTACCTTGTGCAACTTCCATTCTTTGCATCTTCTCTTGTGTAAGTGATATTTGTGCCTTCATTTATCTATGCTTTGGTTGAGCTTCACAATCATATCATACATACTAGCATGCTTAGGACTCAAAGGAGGAGTATCCGAGCTTTACATCTTCAAAGTGGGATTTTATAGTAACAAGATGAACCTTACAACACTCTCTTTGTGTTTACACTCACTCTCATGTTTGTTACTCAAAATGGCTCTTTTGTGATGTTCACTCTTGCCTTTTACCACTCAAGAACTTACAAATTCTCAAATTTTGATTTTACTCTCAACCTCAATCAAAGATGCACATGAAAATGAGGACAAACTAAATTCTTAGTAAAACTGAATCTTGCAACCAAGAAAATGCTAGTTACTTGAAACTAGGTTTTGAAATGAGTAAGGTAGATGGGGGATGAAAGAAAAAGGGCTTGGTTAAGAAAGGCTTTTGGAAAGAGAAACACTTTTTGATGCAAGTTCAACTTTGTTTTTGGATCAAATGATACTATTTGTATGAGTTTTGCATGAACACAAGATGAACACAAGAACACAAGAACACAAGAACAACGCCTTGGCGGATTAAGTACTCTTAGGTGATGAACTTGGTATGAACTCCAAGAACACAAGATGAACTTCAACAAGGAATACTTTCTCTTTTCTTCAACTTTTAAAACTTTATCATACACTTTCTTTCTCCACAACTCAAACCAAAGATACAACTTTAACAACAAACTTGCACATAAACAACTTCAAACAACTCTTTTAACTTTCAGCCAAAGGCCAAATCTTCAACAAGAAAAAAATTTCTTCAAGTTTAAGAAATGAAAATCAAAGGGCTCACTTGAAGAAGAACAACAACAAACAATCATCCAACAAGCAACTTGCTCTGATACCACTTGATGTGAACTTCATTTGAGATGGAATAACACTTAACTTGCAAGGATCTAGCTTGGTTGGAGAAGAAGAACAAACACATAAAACATAAGATAATTTCAGTCACCAACACCTCACAGCTACAAGGTTGAGCAATAATGAAGATGCCTGGAAAGCCAACTAGACCCGGAATCTAAACTACACTTCTCGTGCCAGTCTCGTCCCAGAGGAGACACTGTACGAGGACCGGTGGATAGGGGTAAACCACCGAGTTTACCAATACTACATGGAAGAATGAATCCTCTGCACCGAGGAAGGGAAACAGGTGGATCTCCCCTTTATCAATGAGCAGAGTTATGAAAGACTCTCACATGAAGGGTTGCAGCAAATTCACCTAGGACTCATCATGGTCCACGTATATACACTCCATCTAAGAGATGCAGGCACCAATGCCCTAGTTATTCTTTGAGACAGAAGATGGACAGACGACCGAGCCGTCATCAGTACCATGGAGGTGGATCTCACAGCTGGTACACAGCTGGTGTACATAGCCCCCAACATGATGCTCAACCTTGATGATTTTCACAGCCATCTACAGCTTTGCATTCAAACCCATGGATATGAAAATTGGCAGGGTGGAGTGATAAGTGTCAAAAATCAAGGCAAATAATATTTATTGTTACAACTACCAAAGTTCAGTAATGAATTTCTGGCATAGAGTGGCCGACGGTCAAGTCAGTTCATTGATTAAAGCTTGAAATAAGGGTTAAGGTACGTGGTAATGGTTAATTTCTGAGTTTAAATTGTGTTTTAGGCTATGTTTATCACATGTTATGGTTTGACTGTTATATGGGTTGTTGGATAATGGTATTTTGAGTGTTTTCGTTAAGTGTGGTGGAAGAAAACAGGTTAAACAAGAGTAGGTGGTCCGGGCGACCAGCGGAAGACTCACGCCAAATGGCGGGCGATCACCCGAGATTCACAACTGGAGGTTGGAAAATGGACATTAGGCCGGGTGAGTGGCGGGCGACTCACCGCTGAATGCGGGCGATCGCCTGCACTCCAACCAGGCCAAGGCAGGAGCACGGGTAGTGGCACGCCGTGGCGGGCGATCGCCCGATCTTCACAAGGTGCAGGACAGGGGTGCGGGTGACTAGACCCGAATCACAGGCGATTGCTCGGCATCCCTGGACATGAGTATTATTGGGTTTTAAAACCCAAAATCTGAAACAAAAATCATAAGTATTCATCATCTTCAACCTCCAGCTTCTGTGAAACTCGACCCCAACCTTCCCCAACTTCCCAAATCCTCAATCCTTGACCAAAATTTGAAGGAGAACCTCCTCTCATGCGTGATTTACAACCAAAGTGAAGAATCTACGGAGTTTAACTCGAATCATTCACTGGTTGCTTGGATTTTGAAAATTGGGTAACTTTTCTAAGTTGTTGATTATGAGGTTTTTTGGTTTAATTAGAAGGGGAAACATGTTCCACTAAGTATTTGGAGCTAGGAACATGTTTTACTTCATTAATTCCGCATGAATTAAGGAAATTGGAATTCTAGGGTTTATGATTAGTATCTGTATTTTTAAGGGGATTGTTTATCTAAGGTCAAATTAGTGTTATCGGGCATATTTGGAGCAACATTAACACTTGGAATGTTGGCCAATTGTGGCTAGAACAAGTAGCTAAGGAAAATTGTGTAGGATTTGGTGGAGGAGTAAAATGTTGTAATTTGATGAATTATTGATTCAGTTATGTTGGGATGGTGGTTTTGTGCAACTTTAATGTTTGAAGTGAGTTGCAAATCATTGCGTAGGATGGAATTACGAATTGAATCTGAAGTTGATCATTTTTGTGAAATGACGAATTATGAAGGAAAGGTGTAATGTTAATGCATGATTGGCCCTAGAATGGGTCACATAAGATGCATGTGAAGTTATAGAGGGATAGGGTAAAGTTTAGGCAACTTTTGTAAATGGATCAAAAGAGGTTATATTGGTTATTTGGAGATTATGTTATGGAAAGTGAAATGTTAGTTTATGAATGGTAATGTACGTGTGTGTTTTACTTATGTCTGAAATGGTATTGGAAATGGATAGGAAACAGTTTCTGTTAGAAAATGACATAAAAGAGGAAAAGGCTTCGGAACGGGATTGCACAAGAATTGCTCTGCTATTGCTTTCAGGTAAGGGTTCAACCTTCTTAAATGTGTATTAAGTTATCACTTAGTGTCATTTCAGTTGGTTGAGATTGGTCTTATACCGGTGGTGAGGTATATGACCAGTTCCAAGGTAGTGGTAAAGGTGTCCAGGTAAAAGGATAATACAACGGTTCTGTGTCTCTTCGTGACCACCGAACCCTCTGTTCTGTCTGCGATTCTGATTGCACTGTGACGTGTCGTGGTTTTTACGTCTATGTGACCCGAACTAACTAGGTGCAACACAACATGTCATGGTTTCGTGAGTCTGTACGACCACCAAACCCCCTACTTGTGACACGGTTATGGCTATGGAATGGGTTTGGTTCTCTGAGTCTCCATCATCACGAATGTTCTTTTTCTGTTTCTGTATTCTGCTTCTGTATTATGAATGGTTCCATGTATCAGTGCGACCACTGAACCCTCTGATTCTGTCTGATTATGTTTTGATTGGTTCCATGTGTTACCACCCGCCTTGGACCCTTGGTAGAATTTTATATTTCTCACTATGTAATTTTGCCAGAAATTAATTCTGTAAATTCCCGGGCAATTATGAAGTGTAATGAAGGATTTTTTCAATGAGAAATATTATTTGGAGAGTGATTTGGAAATTATTTGAGGCGTTTATAAGGTCTGGATACTATTTTAGGAGTTTCGGGACGTTTTGCCAAAAATCGGGTCAGAAGGGCAAAATGGTCATTTTTGGAAATTTGATGGACGAAATATTTCTGGAATGGAGAGGATGATTTTAGGCTGAAGGTTTTAATTTTTTGAGAATTGTTTGACTTGTTTTGGTATTTAAAACGGAAGAAAAGGGTAAGAAAAGGAAAAAGAAAAAAGAAAAGTCAATTATTAGCTCATACCCTTACACCACCCCATCCCTTCTCTTACAAGGTGTAAGACACCCATCCCTCCCTCAAATTCCTCCCATGTGAGGCCGGCCCTCTCCCTTTCTTGTCTACCAAATTGGTTCCATCACTTTACCATCCTTACCTTCCTTTACAAAATTCAAAGAAACCATTTTTCTCTCATCTCTCTCTAAAACCGATTTCACTCTCTCTCTCCTCTCTCTACTTGAACATTGCCTATGTTCTTGAAGACTCATCAAGACTCATCCAAGGTTCATCCCTAATCAAGCTCTAATCACCTCCTAGATCACTAATCACCAAAGGTTAGTGAACTAATCAAGTTTGTTCAT
>JBBYHH010680917.1:0-18632 GCA_038382905.1 Daphne laureola
TGTACTTAAATTTACCTTTTTATTGCAAAAAATAGTAATTATCAAAATAAAATGCAAGAATGAATAATACTAATTTTTTAAAAAAAATATATCATTGTGGAAGATTTGTAAATTACCTAAATAATTTAATATCTATTGTAGATTTTTTAGAAAAATAACTATTCATTCTTACATTTTTCTTTTGATAATCACTATTTTTCTCGGAATAAAAAATGTAATTTTTTAAAATATTACTACATTATTGCAATAATTATAAACTTTTATTTTCATTTGATATTTTTTGGATATTTTAGAATCAATCTATAATTTGTATTCATGATTTGGAAAGATTATTTGAAATAATACACACGTAATTAAAAATAATGATTCAAAAAGTAAAATTATAAAGTTAGAGGTTAGAGGGATGTTTAACACATTTTAAGTTTTAATCACATGTAATTTGAGCATTTTAATCACAATTTCTGTTAAGTTTTAACAGAAATTAACTCGCAGGTATAGATTTGCAACGTACTCATACTTTAGAGTCATTTTTGCAACAAAATTTTGTTCGGATATAGATTTGCAACATGGGCTATAGTTGAGGTATAAATGATGCAATTTACTCCATGTTTATTCCATTTAATAAACCAAACAAAAAAAAACATGAAGTGAAGCAACACTATTGGTTGGGCACTATTCATCTACAGTACATTTTCCCTAAATATATAGAAGTATAATGTACCAATATTTATCTATAGTAACAACTTCCATAAATGTATAAATGCATAGTATATAATACCACCCTATATCCAAAGAATAAAATAAGATAATATCATATAAATGAAAAACTGTAGGGCATATTTATTCCATTTAATAAACCAAAAAAAAAGAAAAAAAGATGAAGTGGCCCAACACTATTGGTTGGGCACTATTCATCTACAGTACATTTTCCCTAAATATATAGAAGTATAAAGACATACCTATACCAGGAGTGATATTACACAATTTTAGCTCATGTAACACCTTAATTCAGCACAGAATTTTTAAATTTCAAGTCACTAATAAAATATTTGGAAACTATAGATTCAGTAAAAGGTGAAGTGAAAATTGTTCCTGTAAGCAATACTATGGTACTCATTAGCATAAAATCCGTATCCTTCATTATATGATGTTGAACTGATGACTTGGTTAATATAACAGGTGATACTATTAAGTCATAGTTCAGAGCTAAATAATCATAGAACAGAGATATCAAAACTTCAGGACTTTTAAAAGTTTGAGTACATAATTTTTAACCATCATTCTCAAGTATACCTGTAAAAAATTTTTTGTTGCCATCTTAAATAGATTGCTGTTTTTTACAGCCTTGGACCTTTCATTAGTAAGCTTTCCTTCATCAAGTGTATCGTACAAAAGGAAAAGGTGGCGGCTAACAATGTATTTCAGAAATGCATCACCAAGTACTTCAAGCCTTTCAAGAGAAAAACGCTCCTGGCACTTCTCTGTTGTCAGGGCTTCTAGGACCTAGCCACAGTTAAACAAGCTATGAGATTAGCACAGCAGTGGATTTTTATACTGGGCTATTGGGAAGCCAATAACAGCATATCAAGTCTAGTAATTCTTTACTCTGGATGCAGTAACTTCAGCTCCCTCAGGAAACGACGCAGATAAAGTGTGCTTTAGGTCAATGGCCACAAGCAAATTCTCCAGGCGATGCATTACTGAGGGTAGTAGACAAACTGAACTTCCAATATCTTTTGAAAAGCCTATTATCTTTAGCTGACAAAGCTCAGGAGGCAAATCGATAAAGTATTCATCCAACTCACGTGCTTCTGTTTTGCAGAAGTGAAAAGAAAGGCTACATCAAATTACGGAAAAAGAGTGAAAAATACAGGTGTAGATAGACAACCATTTCTTATAACAGACTAGAAAATGAAGAACAAAGAAGTCATGCAAGAAAATGAAAAATAATTGTGATGTTCCATATTATCTATTCAACCTTAACCACTGTTAGAGTTAGTACTTTCCTTCTAGAATTCCTATTACCATTAGGATTCCTATTGCTTCTAGGTTTGCTTCATTCTTCTTATATATAAAGCATTCAGAGGGTCTTGAATTATTATCAAGCCCTCAACTTATACTAAACACAAAGTTTACAGGGGTAATAAAGTAAATCAAAGCTAGAATGATGGCTGTTTTTAAAGGACCTTTTTGTTTGTGTCAAGAACATTTCTTGATGAGAGATCTCATAATTGTAAAATAGTTAAAATAATATAGGAAGTTTACCAGTTCTTTCAGATAGTTCTGTAAGTTCTATGTTATTAACAACTTAGAATTTGTTCTATAATATGCATCTGGGAATAGCTTCTATGGAGTATCATAATCTTGTTTAATTACAAAACGAGGAATCACTCATGAAAAATTGTACCGACTTCTTGCCTCGATGATATATGTGATGGGTTTCATTGCTATAGTTAGTGGAAGCTTTCTCTGCAAATAGGCAAATTGATTTTACATCTTTTTTTTTGCGCCCGGGAAGGCACTGGTCCTATATGTTGCATTGTATATCTCTCTCATTTGTCTTATGTAACTTCTTAACTACAGTGATAATAATTTGAATTTTCTTTTCCCATAATGAATACTTAGGCTGTTCTGGAAACAGTTGCTAGAGTTAAGTCAAAGAAAAATGAGAGCGAGGATGATAAGTAAGTATATGATTCTCTAAAGCTCTTATATTTTGTTTGAGAAAGAGCAACTAGCTTATCATTCTATTTCATTTAAAAATTGAGATGGAATGTAACTTGGAAGTGGTTTATTTTCAGCATCAAATCACACATTAGGTTTGCTAACCCAAACTCATCTGACCTGCTTTCCTTTTTCCAAACCTCATTCTAGGCAGTTTCAGCTTCACAATGTCTTTAGACTGGAAAATGAAAATCATGCAGAAGAGATGCCAACACTGATAGATCGAAAGGTAGATTCATCGCAAACTTTCATACACATCTTTATGCCTGTAAACAGTTTGATGCTTTCTTCATGCAGTTGTGTAACTCTCAAGTAGTTATAGTTAAACTAGCAATTAACTAGCCCTTTCCCTCTGAAAAACTATGTTCAGGACAATGTGTTCATCATTTCCAACCCGAAGTCTAAGTATCCTATTCTACAACTGGACTTGAGGTTAGTTTTATTTTCTTTTCCCTTCTAACTTTTGAAATCAATTTTTTATTATGTCACTATTGCTAGTTCAGATAAATGTGCTATCTGATTTGAATTTGCACATTGCAGATTAATATCAGATCTTGCGGTTGTTATTGTTTCTGCAACTTGTGGTGGAATTGCATTTGCTTGTGCTGGACAGCCTGTGAGACCTCTGTTTGTCCTTCTTATTTTGTTTCTGCCTATTTCATTCCTTGTCTCAGTTCTTTATTACTAGTAGTATTATTTTTAATGAGAGCGGAATGCTAGTTGGACGCTTAGATTTAGAATATTTGAGTATGCATAAAACACATTTTATCAGCTTTAATATTTTGCACTATTCCTCATTAAGTGTCTAATGTCCGTGTCTTGAACTTCCAGGTTATAACTGGATATTTGCTTGCTGGATCTATTATTGGACCTGGGGGCTTCAATTTTGTTAGCGAGATGGTGCAAGTATGTTATTTATGAAGATAATCTAGCTGACAGTTATACCTGTATCACATTTGCAGTGTTTTATCCATAAATTGTACTATCTCCGTCCCAACAAATATGATACGTTTGTTTTTCAGCATTTAATGTATGATTTATTTCCTTTAAAAATCTAGAATAAAAAGTTAGATATTTTGTATGCATATGATAATTTGATGTGTCTAGTTTTTAAATATATTTTTTAAGAAATTTTTTAACGAAATCTTCTTGATAAAAAATTGAGTCAAACACAAGTTCAAAAGTCAAACGTATCATCTTTGCTAGGACGGAGGGAGTACATTGAGAACGGATTAATGCCTTTACTGGGCCGTTTTCTTGCATTTGTGATTTCTCTATCATGTGCTAGTAGAATTAGAGATTTGATTTGATCCAGACATAGCGGTAATAAGATACTTACAATTCTTAAAATATAGGACTGTTTATGTAGACTGTGTATTATTTGAACTGTTGTCTTCCATAAGAAAAGCACTTCTACAAAAAAGGAAAAAATATATTTTCATGTCTTTTGCTTCCTTATGCACAAATCTTAGTAGATTGAGGTAGTATCTTTTGTAATATATGTTTCTTCAGGTGACATTTCCCCCCTTTTAATCATTTCAAGAAATGTGTGCAAGTGCTTGCCATAATCATTTCCAGAACTCTTATGGTCTGAAATCATAAAGGAGAGTGGAGAAAAGTTTCTATGTAATAAGTGGTAGCAGTTTTCTCTGCAGAGGGAAAATTACTCCATCAGATGTTATAAGTCTAAAATTTACTAGTAATACAAAGTAGTCCTACTGTTCTCTTACTGGTTATCGGTTTTACTGGAATTTTTCTTTTTCGTCTTTTTTTTTTCTTTTTCTTTTTCTGGAAGCATTCTGTCCATTTTCTCATTGAATAGAAGTGAAATCCTTCTAGCACCCACAATGGGTAAAGCTTAAATAAACTCATTCTTTTCATGAAAAAGAGCTAGCAGTTTAGGACACATTATTATCTGCACTTCTTACTTCTATTTGATATTATGAATGCTTTCAGGTTGAAACTGTAGCCCAGTTTGGTGTGATCTTTCTGCTTTTTGCATTGGGACTGGAGTTCTCTGCCACCAAGGTTTGCTTTAGTTCACACTGTACACTGATCTGATGGAGTAGAAAAACCCATGTTTTGTTGCATATTTGTGCAGATTCGTGTTGTTCGAGCAGTTGCTATCGCTGGTGGTCTTCTCCAGATTTTTCTCTTCATGTGCTTATCAGGAATAACAGCATCTGTACGTCTTGTTCAGGCATAGATTTTTGTACGTTTTGTTCACATGATTCATGTTAAAAACCATGTAACCTAATGGCCTATGCTGTAGTTTATGCTGCACACCCGTGCAAGAAGGGTTTTTCGTTTGAAGCAATTGAAAGATATAGGTGTGGTTTGATTCAGATAAGATAGTTTGAAGATCAGAGAACCAGTTTTAAGATTGAACAATATGATAAAACCATTAATTTAAAACATTGAAATTAGGTTATAGTTTGAATTGTTTATGTTCCTAGGATTCTGCTGTTTGAGTAAAAGTATGACTTCTGCTTCCTGCTATTGCTAATGCAACTTCCCTTCCATTAACTGTAACTGGTAACAGATACAATTACAGTTTATTCCATTCCTAAAATAAGTCTGTTATTGTTTCTAAATAACCCTTTTGACATCTTGCTGCTCTTGAGCTGCTAAAATTCAACGTTAAGTGATGATTTCTCCTTCAATGTTTCGAAGTATTAGTGGTGGCTCTGTCCACTTTCCCAATGATTCAAGGTATCATGGACTGATTCTTATGGGTATAGTGCTACTTTTGCAGTTATGTGGTGCTAGCCCTTCAGAGGGGGTTTTTGTTGGTGCCTTCCTATCTATGTCCTCAACTGCAGTAGTAAGTCTTAAATTCTTTATTATTGTCATGGCTGCAAGACACTATGTTAGTTCATGCTAGTATTTGCTGCAATTTGCTTTCCATATGAGGTCCAGAGCTATCGTGACATCATCTTGTGGTTCTTCTGATTCTTCTTTTTAGGTTTTAAAGTTTCTGATGGAAAGAAATAGTATAAATGCACTTCATGGTCAGGTTACAGTTGGGACCCTTATCCTGCAGGTAACTTTTTTGTCTGTTTTGTGTATGAATGTTGGCAAGTGAAAGATTTGGTCTTTTTATCCACAAGTGTTAGTTATTAATGCTGAACACCTAGCCTTGCAGGATTGTGCTGTCGGTTTGCTGTTTGCCTTACTTCCAGTTCTAGGCGGGACATCTGGAATTCTTCAAGGTGTATTATCTATGTCTAAATCGTAAGTGAAACATCTATTGCCTGTGTTTCTGGAATGCCGTATCATGAAAATTGAGGTTATGAAACTGGTTTCAGCATTTAGTTGCTTTCATCAGCTTCTCATACCTTCTCTTTGTTTTCTGTCCTTGTTTTTCTTTCCTGATAGTAATTATGTTTCAGGTTAGTGATTCTGATCGGATTCATGGCTACTTTAACAATCTTATCTCGTACTTGTGTCCCATGGTTTCTTAAGCTAATGATTAGCCTGTCATCACAGGTGAGGATGCGTGTTTCGTTTTAATTCTTTGTCCAAGCAGTCCATTTTGTTGGAAACTTGGCTGAATAATAATGGACTTTATTCTCTGTTTGGTAACCAGACAAATGAACTCTATCAACTTGCATCAGTGGCGTTCTGCTTGCTTGTTGCCTGGGTTTGTGCCATTTCTCAACTCTCTTTATTTTTTCTTGCTTGTCTTTCATTTATATGTATGAGCTTAGATGATCAGCTCTCGCATTGCATCTCCTTTTGTGTAATTAGTTGATCAATGTATCCTTCTGATTGGGCTTCCTGATCAGTAAGCTGTAAAAATCATTACACAATCTCTGCAAACAGTGAAGAAGTGAAGATTTCTATGAATGCCCCAACCATTGCTGAAATCTGCTTTGTTGACTGCTGGTCTGTTTATGACAAAGATCCTTGTTTTCCAGTGTAGTGATAAGCTGGGCTTAAGCTTTGAGCTGGGTTCTTTTGCTGCGGGAGTGATGATTTCAACCACTGATCTTGGTCAGCATACTCTTGAACAAGTAAGGCCTTCGTATTTGCATGTGGTCTACTGTTGGAACTCGTTTTAAGTATTTAAGTTCTCTTACTTTTTGAAGTCAGAATAGTTTTATTTGTTGTTTCTGTTGTGACTGCAAAAGTTTTCAAAGGAGAGAAATTTGAGGGATAGGCTTATGCCAGCTGTTTCAAATGCAAAAGTTCTGTACAGTGTGGTCTGGGATTATCAGATGTCCCTTTCTGTGCATCCTTTTCATATGATTAGAGCAAAGCCAAAGTTACTGCTGGTGTCGCGGAGAATTATCTGCCATTTTCATGCAATACCTACTACCTAGAATTGAAGCTAGCATCAGAGCCTCATTGATCGGAATAGTTTGTTGTAGACATATAGTATCTCATGTCTCTGACAGGATTATCAATTATGTCGATTAGGAATCATTATCAACATGGTTGAGGATAGGAGTTATTTTACCATTACCGAACAGAACATGCTGAGGCAAAAACTTTTAGTGTCAGTGCTAGATGGGTCTTAATAGAAGCTAGTAATGCTTTTGGCTGCTGGACTTTCACCAAGCGCTTTTTCTTTGTTTGCAACTTTGCATAACTAACCAGACAGAATAGCTAATATATTCTCCCTCTGATATAAGATGGGACAAGGAGTACGGGCCAGCATTTCTTCCCAAAATTAATGTTCAAATACCATCACATTTTAGGAAAGGAGACATTCTACATCCTATTTCAAAAGTCCCTAGGTTTTCATTGGTCTCGCTGCTTCTTTTTCCTAGTTATTTTACCTACAAGTCTTCTGTACTTTGCTTAATGGAACTTTTACCCCTCCCTGTTGCTTTGTGGTATCGTAAATTGTGTCTTCGATTAGTCATTGCTAAAATGGAGAGTTGTTTTGAGGCATCTAGGGAATGCCTAAAAGACCTTTTACGGGATATGCATTTATTTCATTGCCTTTGTTCTGTCATAGTTCATACTTGTAACTTGTCATCTATCAACTTTGGTTTGCCTGTCCATGCTGAATCATTCTTGTGCTTCATCTCTTGATACTATTCTATGCTTCTATATTTTACCCTGTGAAAAATTGTCGTTTCATGTCAGGTTGAGCCCATACGGAACTTCTTTGCTGCTCTGTTTCTTGCCAGTATTGGGATGTTGATTCATGTGCACTTTTTATGGAATCACGTCGACATCTTGTTCGCAGCTGTATTATTGGTGATTGTTATTAAAACAGTTGTAGTTTTCACTGTGGTCAAGGGATTTGGATACAGCAATAAAACTGCAGTTCTGGTAAGCAATAAATTATTTGTCATTCGTACAATTTAATAGTACATCCAATGACAGAAAATATAATTATTTTCAACTAAATTCTCCTTTGCATGCAAGGTTGGAATGTCTCTGGCTCAGATTGGGGAATTTGCTTTTGTTCTCCTAAGTCGTGCTTCCAATCTACATTTAGTTGAGGTTAGTAACAATCTTGATTCATGATCACTTGTGATGGTTTTTCCTGCTGAGCTGTATAAGCATTTCTCATGTTCTACATATGCCCAAGAAGACTGGCCAATTGGGAGAGGTTAGGTTAGCTTGATACTATATATGAACCTTAGAACCCTTTTTAGCTCGAATATTGCAATAAAACCTTTGTAATTTTGATAACTGCTCCCTTGGGCTCAATTTGGCATTCACCCCTCCAAGTGCAATTCTATCCTGTATGTACAATTCTTTCTTTCATCCATGTATGTCACTGGCATATGCTGACACTTCTATCTGTGTGACAGAGTAAAGGTTACATGCTACTTTTGGGCACAACTGCTCTTAGTCTGGTATGTGATCTTCTACCATAATATCTGTTTATTGATATCAAGTAAATTCGAATATTGTTCCATTGTGAACCACAAAAACTTTAAGCATTTTGAGGATTGAATTTCTTCTTCGAAGCATGGCCTTTCAAATTCATATTGTTGACAAACAGGGGCTTAGATATGTGCTGCACATCTGTATCCCTTATTCCCTAATTGGTTGTCCCTGTTTCTTGGTGGACAAGTCTAAAGTGTGCTTTCTCAGTTTGCGGATTCTCCTCATTTTATGTCTGAGAAATTAATGAAGTTATGTAGCAACTTTAAAAGAAGAGAAGGAAGTAGGGTGAAGCGATCGTACATGGTTCACTGCTCTAGCAATATTATTAGAGAGAGGAATCGAATTCTATAGAAGAATGTTATATACACTCCTTTACTGATAAAGTGAAAATTTCAGGTCACTACTCCATTTCTGTTCAAGTTAATACCAGCGGTCATGCATCTCGGAGTGCTTTTGCGGTGGTTCCCCCCTGATGCTTTCAACGAGGTATATGACTCTGCCTTCTTTGTGAATATATATACTAGTATTTCTTTATATTTGCTTCTCACGTAGCATATATATCGTAAAGGTAAAGGGCATGCATGCATTTCAAAACTTGAATAAGATATTTGCTGGTGGAACAAGGTTTTTGAGTTTTGTTGTTGAATGTATTTTCTGCTCCCAGATCGGTTATAAGGGGGATAGTCTCCGTGCAGACAGTGCTAAGCGCAGGCCCTCATGATTCATGATATTAAATAAAATGATGAAGAAAATAGCAAATTTCAGCCCTTTTACCTGATGGGGTTGTTCTAATCTGGAGGACAGGTGCCTAAAATTGCCAAGGAAGTATGAGTGAGTGATCCTTTTGCGTTCTGTAACAATTGTGAAGCCCTTTTGCCAACCTCCAAATCAGTTTTCTGGCTCATGCAAAGGCTTTGGGCTGTTGCAAATATGACTACTGACAAAGAAAGCACATTCTAATCTCTTCTTCAGGTCCTCTCTTCCTCATCATCATCCCTGCTCTGTAAATTAGTGTCCATTCTGTAATGTCATTCTCATCTTTATTTTACTTGCTCTTCAATGGAAAAGGAAACAATTCTTCTTAACACTTCGTTAAGTGTATCTATCAAGTTTTATTCTCTCTTTCTTCTTCTTCTTCTTCTTTCTAACAGCAATCTATGGCAATATGTGTAATGATAAAACATTGCTTGTAAGCTGAAATTTTGTTTCACCTATTAAGATCAATTCATTCCTCTTCCATAGCTTTCTGCTTGCGGATGAGCGTTGTTGGATTCGTGGCTTCGTTTGAGAAAAGCGTTTCGGATTAATGTTAGAGATTGAAGAAAACTTTTAATGGTTGTGATGGTTTTCCCAAACCACAACTAGGGGTGTAAAATGATTCGAGTTTTTTGTGAGCCGGTTTAAGTTTGAGCTCGAATTATATTAAATGAGTTGAGTTTTACGAGTCATAAACCAGAGCTCGAACTGAAATTTTGATTCGAATAGTAAAACGAAGTGAGTTTGAACCTTTAAGATTCAGTTTAAGTCAGTTCATAAGTCAATTCAAGTTACTAGTATAAAACAAATCGAGCTATTCAAAAGCCATTTTGAGCTCGAACAGTTGAATCACGTCAAAAGAGCTGAGTTTCACGAGTCACGAATCTAAAAAATAGGATGGCTTTGAAATAGGGGTGACAATGAAGCGGGTTATCCGTGGTTAAGGTGAAATCGCAATCTGAAATTCGCGATTTTTTTAGTATCCGCGGATAGCTGTTATACCTATTGCAGTTATAATTTTAAATCCACAACCGCAATCCGCAGGTATCCGCAGATCGCGATTATACCCACGAATATTACCACAACATATAATAAATACCTAAATATTTTTTATAAATATCTAAATATCTATAATTTACATACCGCAAAAACAAACAATTGAGCACACACACTAGCTAGAACTTTTAGTGGAGGATGTTTATCTTATTTATTTTATTTTTTTTTAAAAATAGTTAGATCTAACATTACAAGTACATTTGGTTATTTACGGATTGCGGGTATCCGTAAACTGCGGATGATGGTTAATTACGGTGCGGATACCTCATATCGTTATCTGCAACCGCAATACTCACGGATGGAAAACAAATCCACAACCGCAAACCCGCGGATAAAAACGGCGGTTAAATCTGCCAATAACGGGTGGTTATCAGCGGTTTACGGTTTCTATCCACCCTGTTGCCACCCCTACTTTGGAATAATTTACAACTTAATCTTTGATTTTTTAATTAATTAAATATTTAAGTTTTTTTAGCTCACGAACTATCGAGCCGAACTCGAACATTAGACGAGCCAAGTTCGAGCTGTTTTTTTCAAGCTCAGCTTGAATAAACTTGAACTCGAGCCGACTTTCACGAACTCAAATTAATGATATTCGGGCTCCACTCCACTCATTTATACCTCTAACCACAACTGCTTATTGAGACTATTTGTTTGTAAAAATCATGTACTTCTGTTAACTTCCCAAACAGGCTAGCAGCGCACGAAAATATTGAAACCGAGAGATTCGAATTTTGAGAAGGTTTTATCCAATATAGGTCTAAAGCTTATAAGTTCCCTTTAGTTCTGGAAAACGTTTTCATTTTTCATTTCTAAATTTTTTTTGTAAATATTTAATTGTATAATTAATTTATATAATGGTGGAAAATCTTATTTTTCAAATATTGAAAAATTGTAGTATTAAACTAGGAAATATTATTTGAAGGTTCCCTAGTTTAATTCTATAGTTTTTCAATATTTAAAAAATAAAAAATTTCATAACTCGAAAGCTAGTTATACAATTAAACATTTACAAAAGAAATTTAGAAATGAAAACTGAAAACGTTTTCCACAACTAAACGAACCCTGAACGTTTTCTCTGAACGTTTTCTCCGAAAACTTTTCAAGATCGTAATGTAGGCCTAGATTAGAAACTAGTTTAAATATTCGACTTTGCCACGGATTCAATAATTTAATAATTATCAATATTCTTAATATGTCAAGTAATAATATATTTGATGAAATAAATTTATAGAAAATTAATTTGCTTTAAAAAATTCTGAGTTTTGTTTATTATTGGAATACTGAAATTAATTACCAAACATGTTAATATTAAAAAAAAAAAAAAAATAAGACCTCCCTCAATATCCAAAAATCCACAACAGTTACATTAATATCAGGTGTGTAAATGACTCTTATTACATTTCTCTCATCCCTAAAAAATTAGTTTTTCAATTTTAATATTTAATCTATACTGAACTTCATCTATGGTCCCTTAAGTTACATAGGTGATATTTTAATTTTTTTTCTCATTTTCATTCTATAAGTTACAATTTTTTTTCCTTATAAAATCATTTTGTTAATTACATTTTATGTTAAAATTAGGGACATTTACCATCAATTTAACCTCAAAAGTTTTTAGAACAAACAAATTAACCATAATTTTTGAAAATTACACTTTGAGTATCTCCCTCCCCAAACTTAAATTTGTCTCGCGAGCACCACACTAACAACCTTCCCTTCTTCCGACCAGCCCTCCCATCATCGGCAAGCCAGATCACACCGCCGATTAGGGATAGGCATTGAGACGGGTCGACCCGCCCCTTGAATGAAACGTCTTGACCCGTCAATTGGTGGATCGATCCACAACCCGCTCCACCATTTGATGGATCCACCCACGACCGTCGACTTAAATTTAATACCTAAAATGTGATTGTGAATATTATTTTTTATTAATATTCTTTTACCAAAAAAACACTATATGTATATAAACACACATAACACATAAAATGGATAGAAAAATAAATTATATATTAATACAACGATTACTATTATTAGTACAACCTATAAAACGATTACTATTATTAGTGCAACCTATAAAAAAAATTCAAAAAATTTGATTGATGAATTTAAGAGAAAAAAAAGAGAAATTAATATTACATGTACAATTTCAAATGAGAATCATATAACTCTTATCATTTTCTCTAGCTAAAAGTGAATATTTTAAAACTAATATCTCCTACTCGTAAAAAGTAATTACAATTATTGATAAATAGAAATTCATATCAAACATAAAACCAAAATGTACCAATTGAATCAGAACCGTCCAATCTTAGTGACTCATCTCCATCACCACAGTGTGACCCAGATACTGGAGACAAACCAAATGGTGTATTGATTGAAGAATACTTGTTGAATTTCAGCAAACACCAATAAGAGCAGAGTGGACAATGATGAACAAGAACTCGACATCGTCGGAAAAGACGAGTGAGAAGAGGTTGGTTGATCCAAAGAGATACGCATCCAGTCGAGAAAATCGACGGTCTCGTTGGGATAATCGAAGAGGTCCTTTCGCTTGACAGTGATGAGTCTTACTAGTACACCGTCTTCTCTTTCTCTCACAACTATCCTTGTATTGCAAACATTACTTGTTTCAAAAATTGATCCAACTGAATCACTTTCACAAATTGAGTCCATAAATAAAAAAAATAGAGAATATAGTTTCGGTAGAAAGAGATGTGAACATTGTTGTCCACCCGGGACATGTCGATCTAAAATCACGGAAACCTAAACATGATTGCTTAAAACACCGAGACTTCCTTGAGAAAGAAGAGCATAATCAACATCGTCTATAAGAAGAAAAAAAACATTCAAACAAATTTAAAAAAGGAAAGAAAAAAAACATAGGAAAGATAAAGAGAAATAAGAAATTAAAGCATTTGTTAAAAAAGAAAAGAAAAGAAATTATAGCAGAATAAAAAATATTTACTGAGAGAAAGGAAATGAGAGAAGAGAAGAAGAATGAAAGAAAAGATAGAGGAAAAAAATGAAAAAGACAGAGCAGAATATATAAGATTAAATTAAAGAAAAAGAGAGACGTGCTCAACTTAGTAAAGAAAAATATTAAATGTGAAATATATGGAAAATATTAAATTATGATTGATATTTTTTAAACTTCACATTAAATTGGCATATATTACTTATGTGAAGAATCATAAAAAAAAAAAAAAAAAAAAGAGACAATAATGTTTAGATGGCTTCAAAAAATAAAGAAATAAAATTTTAAGACATATAAAAAAAAAGAATATCAAATTAATTGTAATCTATAATCTATAATTTATAATATAATACTAATATAAGATCATCATTAAGAGAAAGCATGTAATTACGTCAGCGTCAGCATCAGTATCAACATCAGCATCAGCATCACCATCAGCTACGCGGACCTTACGGTATACATACATTTTATCAGTTACAACCCTTTAATTATCAATAATAATTATCATTTTTAACTTTAATTAATTATTTTTTTTTTCCATAACTTAAATCGATTAATCTAAACACTTTTTAGATATTGTAACCACATGCTTCTCTTTGGTGAGAGTGTTATTATTATATTATAGATTATAGATTCGTTGGACGTATCAGACGCACTGAACAAGAACACTGAGATACTTTTATCAAATAAAAAATAAAAAAAAGAACACTGAGATACCATACCACAGACTACAAGCAAGAACTAATACAAGTTTGATGAACCCACAAAAATTGCAGCACAAAAACACAACAATGGCGGTTAAGCTTGGGGAGTCCGGTGAATCGGCTTTGAAGAAACTTCATAACAGCGAGCCACCGCCATTGACAGGTTGAGTTCCTTGCCAGATTCAATTCGCCTGCACATTCTCTCCCTTCTACCCACCACAAAAGACGCCGTCAAGACTGGCGCTCTATCTAAATCATGGCAATTTCTTTGGGACGGACATCTTCCTTCCCTCCGAAACCCCCAATTTCGCACAATCCATCGACAAAACCCTAATCCTCCACTCTGCCCCAACCATCACCCATTTTCTCATCTGCTTACCCTTCGACATCTCCTACAAATCCCGAATTGACTACTGGATCCGCTTTGCTGTCGCCCGCCATGTTACACACCTCTGTCTGTCTTCCACGAATTACTTCGGCCCTAAATACCTCATCCCCTATTTCCTCTACACCCACACAGATCTAACCAGTTTGGCCATCACAAATTTCTCTATCACTCCTCCGGAGACCGTTCACCTCCCCTCCCTCAGCCATCTGTATTTCCAAAACGTCGAGTTGAACGATGCGGCGTTCGCTAAGCTTCTCTCTGGTTCTCCCTCGCTCCAATCTCTCCAGTTGTATACCTGCCATGGATTCAGAGACCTGGAGATTTGTTCAACAAACTTGAAGCGGTTGAAGTTGCGAAACCCGCCTTCTATCCATGTGATAACGACAGAGGTCTCACCTCCTAACCTTGAGTTCTTATCCCTCCGGCATTGGTGTGTTAACAACTACAAACTCATCGCTGCATCTTCCGTTGTTAAAGTTGAGCTCGAATCCACCTGCGGACTAAATGACCCTCTAAACGAACTCATGGTGAGGAGAAGATTCAAGGAACTTCTTGAAAATCTCCCCGATGCTTCAAAAGCTTACACTACGCTGTATGCCAGTAAGTTCATATTTTATTGGTTAGTTCCAAAATCATTAGCAACTCTGAAGATTGAGTTTAGAATAATAAAAAACTTAAATTCTTATCTAGATATGCTCCTTTTATCATCAATTATAGTATGAAGATTGAGTTGTGAGACACATTTGTGTACAAGGAAGAAGGAAAATTATATACTCATTATTTAAGTACTTAAGAGTTTAGATTATTATGAATGATGTTTAATCATATCTAACTTGTTTAGTGCTGGATTGACTTCATGGGAGGTGACATTAAGTACTTAGAGTTTAGATTACTATGAATGATGTTTAATAGTAATATCTAAATTGTTTAGTGCTGGATTGACTTCATGAGAGGTGATATTAAGTACTTAGAGTTTCGATTACTATGAATGTTGTTTAAACAATATCTAAATAATTGTTTAGTGCTGGATTGACTTTGTGGGAGGTGAGATTGCTAAGTTGGGGAAGACCTTTTGGAGATTGGAAGGGAAGAAGACGACGTTTACTTGCCTGCAACATAACTTGAAGGAAGTGGAGATCATTGGGTGTAGACCAAACACAGTTGGATGGGAATTCATTGATCGGGTTGTGGAGTTCTTGCTTAATAATGCACGCGTGCTTGACAAGTTATCCATCCGCGTGCTGCGTGCACAATCATGTCTCACTTTAGATGAGTCCTGTAAACTTCTTGAGACGGAACAACAGATGTTAAGTTACAAAAGAGCATCACCATCGGCAGTTGTCTTGTTTACGTACGTACACATTGTTGTGGATCCTTCCCTTTAAAAAGTTATTCAGGAGGAAAGAATGAAGAAGGTAATCTTAGGGAGCATGCATTTATTCGAGTCTTCTCGGGCGCACTTCTTCGATCTTGGCCACTCGAAGGAAGGTTAGCTTCTAAATCAATTTCTTATGTAAAATTGAAGTATATATGAATTATTTAAGAGATTGAAATGGAACATCAAGAAATGGAGCATTTATTTTGGGTTGTATCTTGGTGTTGTAAGCTGGACATTGGGTATGGTTTGTCATGGTTGTATTGTAGGGTGTTTATTCGAAGTATTTTGTTAGAATTTATCTACTTTTATCAATAGACCCTTCAAAAAGAATGTTCACTACCTCAAGTCTACCTCTTTCAACTCTAGTTGAGTCTTACTTTTCTGACCTTGACTTGATATAAATGTAGGAATATTTCAATGGCGTAAAAAGATAATAGTGTGTGATTGTTCTGTTATTTGGATGATATTGGGATGGAGGTGGAGGATGAAGAGAGTAGTACTAGATACCAAGAATTTGAGTTTCAGAGAGATCCATTTGTTTTCTTTGTTACATCGTTGGTAATAGGATAGTAGGCAATCCATTATGTTACATCTTTGGTTTGGTAACTAGGATAAAATGGTTATCTAGCCTGGATAAAATGGTAACTAGCAATGTTACATAGCCTGCTTAGCAATGTTAGAATTTGTGTTTAGGAATCATTATCTTGTGTTAGAAAATGCATTCTCTCATTTCCAAACAAATAGATAACATAACAGTAACAGTAACAGTGGCTTAGCACATCAAGGTCAGTCAACTGATGCAAAAAATTATGTTTGCTTTCCAACAATTGTCGAACTCGATTTGTTATTTCATCCCTAAGATCATTTGGAACTCTGGTACATGGAGCAAGCCTGCCCGCACATGTACGAACTCTTCATATACTAGAAGGAGAAAGAAAAGTATATCAAATAAAAAACTATCAGATGGGAAAAAATGGATGCTTGTCTAGTGCTGGAGCATGGCATATGTGAATTGAATCCTGATGGCTACTATGAATCACATATCCATGCTGCTTTAATAAGCAAGATGTCTGATGATCATATCCAAACGCAATATATCATCAAAGTAATGAATCTTTTCTGCAAGTCCCGGTTATCTGACGAGAAACAAAATGGTAATGCTAATGAGCTCAAAGAAGAAGAGATTCGAACCTGAAATACTAGTCATTAAGCTTTGAGAAATTTCATTTCTAATCAACCACTGGTAAATAGTACTACTTTCCAGTTCCTTCCATCGCCAATAGTTATATCAATTGCTCTCTTCTTGGAGCGCAGAATTCTAACAGAAACATATGCGGGGATAAATGTAAGAAGAGTCTTGTAAGTTTTAGACTTTTAATAATAGAATCCTATAAGTATTCGAGTTAATGTTTAAATCCTAAAGCTTCAAAGAATTAACATTAAAGTCCTAAATGCTTGGCCGCCTTAACAATAGAGTCTTCTACCTTTGCAAGAAATAACATTTTAGTTCTAAACAGAATCTAAAAGAATATTCCTTACTTTCCTTCATTTTCCTTAAACTTTTTAGTTTCTATCTCTTTTACTCTAAAGTTTCAAAATGTTTTATTTCAATCCAGAAGCAAGTTCTTTTACAGTTTTTAAACTGCGTAGCTTCCAAGACTTATTCGGTGGTTTTCAAAATTTTGTTGGTTGTCACCCAAGTCGCATTTCAATTTTAACAGTAAGACCCAAGGTGGGCAGTAAGTTTGAGTAAAAGTCGTTGACAGATAACAACTAAAATCTTGAAAATCAACTCTGTAATTCCATGGCTGAAATATTTAAAAGCTTAACCAGAACTGCTTCTAAGAGGTATGAACAAGAAGAATCAAAAGAAAAAGAAAGAGTAAAAAATACCCAAGGAATAATTATTCGTGATATAGAGAAAAATTTAGGAAACTGGAATATTCCGAAGGTTAACAAATTCGATATCTATCAAAATGGGACTTTCGAATTAAGAACATCATATTCCATCAAAACAGTGGAAATAACTGTGTCAATAATGAAAGACGATCATAAGTTTGAACTGTTATCCAAATACATGATAGAAGATCATCTTGATAATTATTATAACTACCTACATGTTGGATTAGTTCAGATCGCCTTAAAATCACTAACCAGAAATGGGTTAAATACTTCTGTTGTTATTGTCTTAAGAGATCACAGACATAACAAATTCACTGATTCCCTTTTGGGAATTGTAGAATGAGGTCTCTGTGATGACCCAATATACTTTAATTGTCATCTAAACTTCACGGTTTCCTTAATTAAAAGATCCACATATCATGAAGGTCTTAACTGCAAACATTCTCACATCCAGCTTTGATATGCTACAATGATATCAGAATCTAGTCCTTGTATACATAATATATTACAAGGTAATGACGATGCAAATAGAGCCAAAGGCTCTAGAATTTGATACAAATGGAGAAACCCTTTTAATCCAAGCTAATGCTGAGAAGACTAATGTGGTTATTCCAAAACCAATAAAATGGAGTGATACCCGTTTACCTGAAAAGTGGATAATGCAAAATGAAAAACCGGTCAAACCACTAAGGACAACAGAGGTAGACAGAATTATTGAATATGATAATGGAGAAGTTGAAATCAAATTTGATAAAGATAGAATAACCAGAATAATTAATTTCTCAGAAAAACCCCCAAGAGTACCATCTCAGACATTATGTTCACATATGCCAGAGTCAGAATATGAAAAATATATTGGAGGAGTAAGACAATCATCAGAACAAGTGTCTCATC
>JBBYHH010681029.1:0-10247 GCA_038382905.1 Daphne laureola
CGATCAAACTTGTGCCCATAATCGCTGATAGGATAAATCTCCCTGTACTAGGGCATCAAACTCGGCCACCCGACTGTCGTGAGCTGCATATCCAATCCATCGATCATGGGATAACCTGCTAAACTTGCTCCATCGTAAACAGCGATCTTCCCATCCCTTTTTGGCATACCTGGTCTTTCTAGCCCTCACCACGCCTTTCCACCAGTTGTAGGCGAGGTCCTTCAAGGTGAATGCAGCTAATGTGACAATCTCTCTCGAAGAGAACTTCAATCCATCAAATAATCGCTCCATATCAGAGTACCAGGACTCGGTTGTCTCTGCTCTCTCCAGGGTAGATAAAGTCTTAGAACCTGTTTCCTACTCTCTCCGGCGTCTCCGAGTCTCTCTATCGTCGGAAGAGTCAGAATCCTCTCTAACCCGACGTTATGAACTGATCGTGACTTCCTCTCTGCCCTGGATCGGGCACGTGAGGTCTCATCAGATATATCAACTCTCTCCCTCCGAACTTGGGGGTGTCTCGGACCCTTATGTACACTGGGAGTCGAGTCAAAAGCATCGTCATGTGAATTGACTCTCGGAGTGGTGTAGGTCCCTGACCTAATTATGTCATCGGCTCCACAGCGAGACTGCTGTCATACTGGCCTAGCCTGTCTGTGTCGTGCCCCCTGGCCTCCCAGATTGCCCTGTGTGGCTGCTTCGGCCATCAGAATCATCCTAATCTGCTCAAGGACCTGGGTGACCTGAGCTGGGGTCTGTACCTCTGGCGGGGGTGGAGGATCTGGCTGAGCTACCTATACGCGAGGCCTCTGTTGCCTTTGCCCCGATCTATCCATCGGATCGAGGTTGTTACAGCCACCATGATCAGATGACCTTTGTCTGATGGATTGTATTCGATGGTTAGGCTTTTTTCTCCTTGGAACTCGGATTTAATGTTTAAAGTATGAATATTGGTAATTTTTAGGTTTGAGAATTGTATGTAGGTATGTTTCATGTTATTAAGTATGCAAGGTTGTGAATCGATGAATGATTTTGTGTTGAAATATTTTGGTTAAGTCTGGGTGTTAGAAACAGGAAGTTTAAAGAGCAGATGGTTCAGGCGAGTAGCGGGCGACGCATGCCGAATGGCGGGCGATCACCTGGACCCTGTACTGGTTAGACAGGACCCCGGGTGAGCCACGCACGACTCACCACAAAAGGCGAGCAATCATCCAAGCTCAAACATGTTAGAGAGACAGGGTCGCGGGTGAGGCACTGGTGATGCCACGTAAAAGGTGGGTGATCGCCTGCGCTGGAAAAGGAGCAGGGGCAGTGGGCCGGGCGACTGCCAGGTGAATGGAGCGCAATGGTGGGCGATCATCTGACCCCAAGAAAACAAGGAGCAGGAGTGTAGGCGAGTGGCGGGTGACTGGGTTCGTGTCCCGTGCAATCGCCTTACACGCCTGGAATGAATTTTTGCACGGGTTTTAAACCCGGAAACAGAGAGTGAGAAATCATTTCTCACTTCATCTTCAACCTCTAGCTCCTCAAACTCGAACCAAACGCCCCAAACCTCCATTCCTTCATTTCCTAACCCCAAAATTCGAAGGGGAAGCTTGTTTTATCTGAGGATCATTGTAGAAACAAGTTTACAACAAGATTTGAGCTCCAATAAGAAAATATCAGAGAATTTCAAAATTGGGGAAAAATCAAAGATTGATATTTCTGAAGTTTCTTGGTTTACATGAAGTGGTAAACATGTTCTAATGGTGGAATAAAGCTAGGAACATGTTCTACATCATTGATTTGGCCTGAATTGTCTATTTTGAATTCTAGGGTTCTTGAGCATTAATGAACAAATTTTAGGGGAATGTTAAATTGAGCTCAAATTAGTGTTATTGGGTGTATGTGGAGCAACATTAATACTTGGATCATTGTCCATTTTTTACTATATTATGGACCTAAGGAAAAATTTGTAGATTTTGGTGGAGGATTGAAGTGCCATAATCTGATGATTTGGTGATTCAATTATGCTTGTATGATGTTTCTAAGCAACTTCAATACTTTGAGTGAGTTGTAAATCATTGAGTATGGTAGATATAGATTAAATTCAAAGTTGGGTAATTTTATGAAATGATTAATATTGATAGAAAAGTGTAATGTTTATGCATGAATGGTATTAGTATGGATCAATGAGCATGCATGTGAAGTTATAGGGAATTTGGATAAGGTTTTATCAGTTTTGGAATAATGGGCCTAAATGGATAACATTGATTAAACTTGGTATGTGTTAAGTGAAAAGTGGTTTAAACCCACATATTGGATGCGCAAAAGAGAAATCGTCGATTAGCTCACCGCCGCCCCGCCGACCCCACGTTCGCTTCCCACCGGGCCATGTAGCGAGGTTGTGGTGGTGACAAGTAACTCAATTTCTTCATTCAGAGAGCTCGCGAAAAAGTTCACAATGCATTTCATCGGGAGCAAAAGGTCAGCGAAACGGGCCATTTAGATGTTCGATATCAAGAAAAAGCCGAATGAAAGTATTCTGGAATTTGTAGAGAGATTCAACAAGGAAGGAGTTCATGCCTATGATATGACAGACAACATCCGCATTATGGCCTTCATCAAAGCCCTACTGCCTAACTCCAGATTCGCGTACGAGCTGTCCAGGAATAACCCTTCCTTGATTAAAGAGATGTATTCAGTAACCCATGAGCATATGATAGCTCAAGAGTTGTTATCGCATCGGGAAGCTAAGGCCGAAGTCAGAGATACCCACGGATAGAGAAGGTTAGGGAGGGCAGGGAAAGGGGTTAAAAAAACCCATATCACTAACCTCCCTCAATACATTCTGAACCAATGTCCTAGTCGCACTCAAGAAGGAATGAAATGTTAGCTGGCTGAGGGCAATGCCGAAGGGAGCCAAGCGTAAAGAGACAAAGTACTTATAGTTCCATCAGGAGAATGGCCATGAAACCGAGCAATGTTATCAATTGAAAAGATACATTGAGCACTTGATCAAGAAAGGCTCCCTAGCGCAGTACCTAAAGTTACCTTCAGGTGAAGGTGAGAGGTGAGCCCGAGGGAAGGAGAAGACATATAATGATGAGTCGAATTCAGACAAGAGAGGGAAGATAAAGTCCGCAGGATGAGCCACTAGAGTAATCAACACCATCACCATGACCCTGGGCTCCAAAAAAATGAAAAGGAAAGCAAGGGAAGTCACTTCCCTCAACTACGGTGGATCCTTAAACAAAGTCAAGAGAGTTAATGGCACCGAGGTGAGACTCCCGCACTATGACCCTCTGGTCATCACAATAAGAGTCAGGAAAATTGATGTCAAAAGAGTCCTTTGTGATGATACCTCAAATGCATATGTATTGTTTAACAAGACATTCAAAGGACTAAACCTGAAGTCAATCAAGCTTATCAAAGTGAAGACTGCTACTTACAGAGTGGGACCAAACGAGTTACCTATCCTCAGATGCATTGAACTCCTAACCTTATTCATGGGTTTGGGTCTCGAATGATAGATCATGTAGACTACTCTAATGGTCAAGTGGTTGGTCATTGACATGCCCTCGACCTGTATTGCCATCATCGGCAGAGAAACTCAAGGAGACATTCATATGAGGAGCGACGTTAAATATTTCACAGTGACATTTGACACTGATAAAGGTGATGCGTCCATCTATGTCAGCCAAAAAGAATCAAAAGATGTGATGTAAATTCCCTATAAGCTCCCGAAGCTAGAAAACTTGAAGGAAGATGAAGAAGAAGATCTACAAACGGAGGAAGTCATGCTCACTGAGGAGCGGTCCACCCGAATCACGAAGAAGCTTCATGAGGGAAGTAAAACTAAACTTGTAAACCTGCTTCGGTCGAATAAAGATCTCTTCGCCTATTCTCTGAGGGACATGCCTGGGATAAATCCTAAAGTAATATAACACAGTCTATGCGTCAACCGAAATGCTAGACCTATAAAACAAAAGAAGAAAAATAACGTCCCTCTCAAAAGGAACTTCATCAGGGAGCAAATATCAAAACTTCTAAATGTCGAGGTCATCAGGGAGGTATCTTACCCCGAATAGTTAAGTAACCCGGTAGTCACCTCCTGAGAGGATAATGATAAATTATGCTTGTGCATAGACTTCACCAACCTTAATGATGCTTGTCCTAAGGACTCATACCCAACACTTCCAGTTGATAGATTAGTAGACTCAATAGCCGGACATGCCAGGCTCAGCTTCCTCGATGCCTATAGTGGATATCATTAGATTTTAATGAATCCAATCGATGAAGAAAATACTTCATTCATCAGTGACTCCGGCATACACCGTTACGTAAGAATGCCATTCGGGCTAAAAATGGCTGAGCCATATACCAAATACTTATGGACAGGGTATTCTATGACCAGATTGACCGAAACTTGGAAGTTTATATAGATGACATCATTATCAAAAGCAAGGAGGAAGATAGCTTTATCCGGGACATCGAAGAAGTCTTCGAGTGACTCAAAAGGTACGGCTGGAGACTCAACCCTAACAAATGTGTGTTCGGTGTGAAAGTAGGCATGTTCCTCGACTTAATGGTGTCTGAATGAGGTATAGATGCAAATCCATTAAAGATAAGGGCTCTCATGAATACAAAAACCCCAACTTCAATCAATGATGTATAAAGGTTGCTCGGGTGAATCATAGCATTGAGCAGATTCATATCAAGGTACGGGGATAAGTGTAGACTGTTTTTCAAGTTACTCATCAAAGAAGGGGCTGAACCAGGAAGATTTGGGGTAACCAAATATGAGAAGATGACTAAAGAGTAGAAAGCTACTGAAAGAGCTAACTTCGTATGGAGCCCCGAATGCCAAAAAGCATGGGAAGACATCAAAGTGTACCTAGAAGAAATGTCAACCCTAAGACAACCTACTAAGGGCAAGCCTCTGATAGTCCATCTAGCCGTTAGGGAGAAAGCCGTGAGTTCAGTCCTTGTTCAAGAAGATGACAAAGGACAACAATGGTCGGTGTACTATGTAAGAAAATCCTTGCATGAAGCCGAAGTCAATTACCCACTATTATAGAAAGTGATTTATCCTCTTGTTCTCTCCGCCTAAAGGCTCAAACCTTATTTCCTTGGATACACTATCTTGATCCGAACCAATCTACCCATCAGAGATATCCTAAGGAAAGTAGATCATTCCGGGAGGTTGGCCAAATGGTGCATCGAGTTATCAGAATACAAAATCATGTATGATCTAAGGAAAGCATTCAAAGTCCAAGCACTGGCTGATTTCATAGTCGAACTACTATTGGAAATAGATGAAAAAACTCTAAAAGTAACAAATGATCCAGTTTGGACTTTACACATTGAGGGGGCCTCCGGGGCTAAAAGGTTGGGGGAAAGACTAGTACTCCAAGGCCTCGAATGGATGAAAGTTACCTGATCTATCAAATTTGCATTCCTAGTTACCAACAACATGACCGGATTTGAAGCCTTCATATCAGGGCTACAGTTAGCCAAAAGAACAGGCATTCGGTCTCTTAAAGCATGCAGTGACTCGAACTTGCTTGTCCAGCAAATGAATGGAGAGTATGAAGTCAGAGAGAAGAATCTAAAGAAGTATGTGGATGCCACCAAAATGTTAACAGAAGAATTTGAGTAGTTACGCATAGAAAATATCATTTGGGTGATGAACACCGAAGAAGACTCATTATCCAAATCTGAGCATTATGATGAAGAAAGAAGCCAACCAAGTATAAACTCAATTTAAATTCTAAGCATCACCTCGGGGTGGCACTTACCTTACTAGAAATTCCTAACCAAAGGTACTCTACCCGAGGAAATAAGAGAAGTAACAAGAATATGAAGGAGGTCAGGAAAATTTGTAGTCATTGAGGATAATTTGTATAGAAGAGGATTCACCTCTCCTTTACAGAAATGTATCAGGGAAAGACACCGAGGACATCCTCTCCGAAGTGCATGAAGGAACGTATGGTTCACACATCAAGGTAGAGGCATTGGCTGCAGTCATTCTGAGGCAAGGAGATTTTTAGCTGAACTTGAAAAGGCAAGCCAAAAAATTAGCAAACAAATGTCGGAGGTGCCAAGAACACGCCCACGTCTAAAGATTACCTTCCGAACTCGTTAGTTCAGTGAACTACATGATCCCATTCGCATTATTGGGGATCAACCTCATTAGAGCATTAACTATGGCACCCAGAGGTTTAAAGTATTGCGTAGTTGCCGTTGGTTATTTTACCAAGTGGATAGAAGCTAAACCCCTGGCCAGTATCACCATTGAAAACATACACAAGTTCATATGGAATAATATCATATGCAGGTTCGGGTGCTCGAAGGTTATTATCATAGATAATGGATCCCAGTTCACGGACACTGGGTTTTAATAATTTCTGGAAGAATTTGGGATAAAGCTACACTTCGCCCTGGTGGCACATTCCTAAAGCAATGGACAAGTCAAAGTCTCAAACTGGACCATCAAAGAAGGTTTGAAGACAAGGTTGTGAAAATCCTAGGGAAAATAGCCCGGTGAACTCCTACACGTACTCTGAAGTTACCAAAACACCCCTAGAAGGGTGACCGGGGAAACCCCTTTTTCATTAGCATATGACACTGAAGCATTGATTCCAATAGAAGTAACATGTCCATCCCTCCGGGCATAAGCATTTGAAGAAGTTGAAAATGAAAGAGGGTTAAGGACTAGCCTAGATCTGCTCGAACGCAAGAGAAAAGAAGCTGAACTTAGGAGGAAAGATTTCCAAGAAAGAACAACCAAATCTATAAATGCCAAGGTAAAACCAAAAGGAATAGCCACCGAGGACTTAGTCCTAAGGAAAATAAAGCTAGGTTCGAGAAAACCTGAAAGAGGAGTATTCAGGCTAACATGGGAAGGACCCTTCGAAGTCAGTAACGAAGAAAGGAAAGGAGTATTTAGACTAAAAAATGCTGAAGGAAGAGAAATCGAATGCTCATATCATTCTAAAGCACTTAAGAAGTTTTATGTATAAAGTCCCAACATTTTGAAGGATTGAACGAAAGTTAAGAAGATGATGTAGGCTTAGGCTGAACCTCTATAAAAACCAAGTGCAAGTACGAAAAGCCTTTTCCATTAGTCAAGCCCGAAGGTAGATAACAAAGAACTATGCCTGAAGGAAGATTACAAAAGTACTTAAAATTAAAATATACAAGTTGCTAGGCTTGAGGATGAGAAGGTTCTGCTGGGGAAGGCTCCCTTGAAGGTACTACTGAAGGTTCGGGCAGGATAGGCTCTAAAGGCATCAGTGGCTGAAGGAACTCTGGGCTGAACCAAGAAGGGTCAATTATGTACTGCTCCTTGGCGTTTATGCCCGAAAGATCAACCTCTGGGTTCAGGCTTACAATCTGCCTGCGGGCGAGGCAGAAACCTTCATTGAAATTCCTAATCGCTTGGACAACCACCTCCCTCATCTTATTGCTGAACCCACTGAGCTTCTCGAAGGCCGTCTTGAAGTTTGCCTCGAGTCCATTATTTTTTTCCTGAAGCTTGTCTATATCGATGTTGGTATGGTTCTTCAGGTTTATAAAGTTGACCTCATAGTACCCAACCTTCTTTTGTAGAAGCTCGTTCTTTTGGTAAAGGAAATAAAGGTTAAGTATGAAAAATGAAACTTTTGAAAAGTTTAGGATGGATATCCAACTTGGTCGAAATCTAAAAATTTCGGCGGTTTAATGTTGGTATTAAATGTTTAAGTTGAAAAAGTTGACAAAAATGGAATTTTTGTAACTTATGAAAGTTTTGGGCTAAATTGCACTTATGGTGAAAGTTATGGATGTTTGTGTAATTTAGAAAAGGTTAAAGGAAAGTTTCACTAGAAAATTAAAAAAGGTAAAAAGTACGGAAAAAGTAAAAAGTGAAGAATATTTGGGTGAATTTGGCATTATGTGAAAGTTATGGGCCAAATTGTAAGTTTCTAAAAAGATTAGGGACTTAAGGTATAATTATGGAGATTAAGGTAAATAAGTTACCTTTTAAGGATAAAGTATGATGTGGCTTACTTTTAAGTAAAAAGTCAACTCTCTATGTTAAAGGTAAACGTGAACTTTTGTATAAAGTTCAAAGAATAAATGTTGTGATAAAGGTTATGAAGGTTATGATATAGAAAAGTATGTTAAGTATGGAATTTTAGTTATAAACTATAATTCAACATGTTATGTTATGGATATCAGGATAGGTTCTGACAGTGCGGGATTATTGCTACCGCATCAGAATCTGATAATCCAGGTAAGGGGATTAACTTTCTTAATATGCAATATTGGTTTTCCTTATGCATATTACGCTAGTTAATGGCTAGTACTTGGGTCGAGGGTGGGACCCAGTGACACTCGGGGGACGGTACTAGTTACACGGTAAGATTAGTAGTATGCATGTTCAAGGTTTTCTGGCGGCTATATGTTATGATATGCTTATGTTCTGCCTCTCGCCTGATCATAACGATCACGTTGTTACTTGCGAAAGTTATGTTATGTTATGTTATGTGGGGAATGTACGCCCCTTCGCTAGATCCATGTGCATGTGTCAGTTGGTTGCGGCCACCGAATAGTATATCTTAGTATATACTTTATGTTCCGTGTTGGTTACGGCCACCAGATATGTCCCAATTTGGTTATGGTCGTCAGGGTCAGTCGTAAGGATTAGCTGGGCTATATGATGAAAGATGCTACTGCCAGATCGATATTTGGACCCAAGTTATGATGTTCCTTTGGGACAGATGTATGTATGTTATGTATGTTATGTTAACATCTTCTGCAAGTTCCGCATTTTTATTTGCTAATCTTACCAACCCTTACTGAGTACCTTTCGAGGATTCACCCCATATATTATTCTTTTCAGGAGATTACGGACAGCAGCCAGCGGAGTAGTCCATCTGGATTGGCTATACTTTTGTTTATCAGTGGTAGCTTGCAAAATTTACCGGGGATCTTGCCTACCGACCCCGCAAGCAAGTACATATATGGTTTCAGTAGTTAAGGCTCTGTAGGACGCATATGCATGCATTACATCGGCTGAATGTATTATTTTGGTATACTCGGGAACTACACACCCAACCGAGCACGTGGTAGTTCTAATCTGATGTATATGAATATTAATCACCACAACGCGCGATATTATATCAAAACCACTAACGTATTTTCGGGTGCAGGTTTAGGCATTAAGAGAACTAGAATGCCTTAAACCTAAGTAACACGTTAGAAATAGTAAGTTCGTAAAATTTTTAAAAATGGTCAGGTTTTGGGTCCCATAAGTTAAAGAGAAGTTCGGTTACGCCATCACCGCCACCTCCCGACAACATTCATGATGCTTCCGCACATGACGCACATGCAAGCCGGGATGGGGTGGTGACACTCCCCATGCCCCTTGGTTGCCCTACACCGCTGCTCCGGGCCATACGTTGGTCAGTATAGTCCTGATCTACTCCTGGACTTGGACCACCTGAACTGGGGGTTGTCCTTCTGGTGGGGGTGGAGGTACCGGCTGAACGGGCTATACTCGCGGTCCCCTCCGATGTCATCCCGGTGCATCCATTGGTTCTGTATCTTGGTTTCGAAGCTCCGGGTTATTTATTCTATCCCTACAGGTGTTGACCATGTGCTGTAATTTTCGACAGAAAATATAGCGAAAATGGTTAACTTATTACCCAGAAGCTATCAGCGGTTTCCTAATGGCTCTGTAGTATGCATGCAATGTTATGATGTATATTATGTTGTGCATTATTGGATAATGCAACCTTACTTATCATTTATTTACTTTAGTTCATACCTTTTATGAACATTTTAACGCAATATCTATTAAAACCAAGCTTTTCAAAACCATAGATTATGCCAGGTAGAGTGTAAACTAACCAACCTTAATCCTACCTATGGTTCTAAAATTATTCTAGTAAAAGTTAGCTACGCTTTTAGTTCAAATTACCGTAGAATAATCGGTGGATAGGTCAAAACCGGGTTGGCAGTCTAACCATATCTAGTACTAACCTAGGCTCTAATACCACATTGTCACCACCCCTCTCCGGTCGGCATGTGCGGAAGCATGGTGAACGGTGTCGGGAGGTGGCGGCGGCGGCGGAACGGAACTTCTGTTCGATTTATGGATCCCAAAACCTGACCAATTTTAAAACTTTTTCCGAACTTAATGTTTCTAACGTGTTACTTAGGTTAAAGACATTCTAGTTTCTTAATGCCTAAACCTACACCCGAAAACACGTTAGTGGTTTTCA
>JBBYHH010681140.1:0-10247 GCA_038382905.1 Daphne laureola
AAAAACAGAAGAAAGAATCCATTTCTGACATTGATTTCCAATACTATTATATTTTGGCTAACTTGGTTTGAAAGCAATCACCTGAATTTTAAAGTCTGTTTCACCATTCAGATTAGACCAGGTCTTACCGCTACAAAAAGTAAATAAATAGATCCCTACCCACTTTTTCTAAGAAATGGTTTGGATATGAATAAATCTAGGATGCGTTTATTTGGATAAAAAGTGAGAAAAATAAATTGTAAGTTTTGAAAATTAATAAAAAGGAAATATAAAGAAAAGATTGATTTAACAAATCATTTATTTTTTCGTTAAAAGAACGGTATTACAAATTTATAGAGGGCCTCCATTTTTGAGCTCATCCTTTTGCTATCTACATGGTGATATGATCTTCTTTATACTTTCAACTTTCTTGTAAGGATAATTATAAAAACAAAATACCTGAGGTTTGGTCTAATTTTTATTTTATCTCCTGTATTTTTTGAAATTCTTGATTTGCTGAAATATATAAAAAAAAAACCTTGAACCAAACTTTTGTTAGTGATTTTTTTAATTTTTTATGTTTAATTACAAACAATGGATCCTAAACTATTTTAACCCTAACAAATCTACTATGCTCGTCTTAATGTTTTCAATTTCACCATCTCCTCAAAGGATGCATAAGAACATTTTTTCAGAAAAATTAACGGTAAAATGCAACAAGTTAATTATTAAATAAGGATTTTGTAGATTTTCTCAAACCTCAGAAGTTTTTGTGATAATTCCGAAAATACGGAGATAAAATAAAAATTATGACAAATTTCAGAGTTTTTTTATTATAATTATCCGATTATTATTACTGACATTTTAGTTAATCAAAAGTTATTAAATTTTGATCAAATGTTTGTCCGTTGGATATTGTGGCTTCTTCTCCACTGGTGGCTGTCAGTGTTCCCTTGGACAGTGCAAAGGGTACTATGAGTACCAATGTGGTTGACACGTCCAAGAGTCTTTATGACTTCAATTTTCTAAAGTTCAATGTTTTTTTTAGGTAATTATCAAAAATCTCTTAGTCTGATCTCCACTTTATCCTATATATTTTTCAAATTCTCAAAAAAATCTCTTAAAATTTGATGAAATATAAAAATGCTCCTCTGGATTAGAACTCTGTTAATATAGTCTATTAGTTTTTTAGGATTAATTACAAAACTTGGATCTAAACTATGCTAACCCTAACAAATCTATCATACTTATTTTAATTTTACAATATCACCATCTCCTCCATCCACCCAAGTCTGACCCCCTTCACCCGAACCCTGTCCATATTGCGAACATCGACCCCCTTCACCGTCGACACTCTTCTGGCACGACCCACACCAGACGACCATCACCGCCGGCGGGACCAACCTTTCACGCCCCGTCCCACGCCGATTAGAGCTCCGAACAAGCTGAAAATCAGCTTCAAAATGGTTTCAGGGCCGAATATACAAGAAGTTGTTCATGGGTTTTCAGGGCCGAAGTGATTCACAACACCTGCAGCATAAAGAACAGCAAAATCGAAACATTTAGTATCATTTGGATCTAAACCCTTTAATTTCAAGTTCACACTGATCCGACGTCACGATTCCGCCGCAATTCAAAGAATTGGTGATGAATTGAGTGGAGTTAGGGAAGCACCGACCAGAAACAGAAGTGGGTATATGAAGAAAGATGCGAGCTTTGATTGGAAGTCAAAGATGCAGGCGGCGGAGGTGGCGGTGGAGGGGAACTGGAATCTGAAGGTGGATTTGAGGTGGGTGGCGAGGTCGACGAGAGTGAAGCAACAGTTTTTGGGGTCGGATTGACGACAGCGACAAGAAGATGTGTTCCATGGGAAGGTCTGAACGTAGGTAAGTATTGGGTATGAGAAAAGTTGTTGGCGGCGGATGAGAGAGGGAAAGAGAATGTGTAGAGATGGGAGATGGATATTGTAAAATTAAAATAAATAGGATAAATTGGTTAGGGTTAGCATAATTTAGATCAATTTTTGTAATTAATTCTAAAAAACTAACCGACTATATTAACGGAGTTCTAATTCACGAGGGTTTTTGTATATTTCATCAAACCTCAGGAGGGGTTTTTGAGAATTTCAAAAATATAGAGAGTAAAATGGAGATTAGACCAAATCTCAGAGATTTTTTTTTATAATTATTTTTTTTAGAGAGCTGAATGCTCTTACTGCTCTATAAATGATGATGTGTTAATTTCCAATGTGGCATTTTCATCTTCAAAGTTAAATTTTGATGTAGATTTAATTCCACACTCCGCACAGGTTAATGAAAAATAAAATTTAGAGGTGTTTAAAAATGCAGAATTTGCAATAGGGATGTGTTCTACACACCAAAAATTTAATAATAAAATAACAACAATTTAAATTTTCACAACTTCTAATTTTTTTTCTCCTCAAAACTTTCCATCCCATTTTTGAATTGTTACCACTTTGTTGCAAATAATGGTACAAAGAACACACCCTAGGAGCTTCTCAGAAGCAAAATGAATTCCAAAAATCTGATGAAATTGGAGCCGTCAAAATGACTTCCAATACAAAATTAAAATCTGAATTGAGGAGACTTCAATGAAATATTAAAGATTAGTAGGTGGATTATTCTTTATGAATAATTGCGAGGATTTTTTAAATTTTGGGTGAAGGAAATTCTTTTGGGGACTTGTCTTTTTTATGTCTGGTGAGGTGTAATTTGGGGACATGGTGTAATTTGGGTGTGGGGTTTCATTGGTGTTATTTTTCTCAATTTATGATTGAGATATTAGTGTTTTTTTTTTTAATAAATAAAATTCATTTGTTGCCTTTCAAAAAAAAATTGATCACACCTCATGGAAATGACGAGTAAGATGCATAATATGCTGATCAGTTTTTGTTATCGTTGTCGTATTAGTTTCAAAGGATTTCTTGATTAAATGTTATTGCTGACATGTCTTCATAAAATCGATAATTAACATGTATTTCATCCGTCTCATAATAATGTTCACATTTTTTTTTATATTTGTGTTTGATTTAATTTTTTATTAAAAAAAATTATTAATTTTAAAAAAATATATATATTTAGAAAGTAAACACATTAAATTTTTATTTAAATATAAATTTATATAATTTATAAATTAAAATATTATAAAAAAAAAATTATAAATTAAATATTAAAAAATAAATATGAATATTATTCTAGGGCGAAGGGAGTACTTTATACTAATAAGCTTTTGGTACTCTTGTCATTTTAATTAACTTCATAGAGTTTGTTGATAAAATTGTATAAAACATTTTCCAAATTTCATGAAATGACTGCAATACATCATATATGCTGATCATTTTTTTGTTTATATTGTCATATTAGTTTTTTTTAAACACATGGGTCTGTCTGCATAGGCAATATCAAGGTTTCAACAACTAAAGGTTAAACCTACAATTACCTGAAGTTATCTAAATTTTACACTAGACACATAAAACTTCATTTTTTGCTCAGATTCATCTCTTATCTGGTTATCCCCAATTATCCCCACGAACTTGTCCAGCCACTGTGTGTCCAGTCGTGCCGTCTCCTTGTACTTTTTTTTTTAATGGGAAATTCATGCACGAGAAATCTAACACTCGATAATGTGTCGAACCTCGCCGATCTGTTTGAATCCACTCCCTCCTCCTTCGCTCTTCGCACAAACTGGATCTCTTCCTTCGCCACCTGCACCGTGTCGCCGACCACCCGATTCAACCAATTCATCGATCGAATCGATCCGGACGAAACCCTAGGCCAGAAATTATGAGGTAGCACTTCCTCTACATAAACTACCGATCCACTCATTCGCTTGGGTTTCACGAGGACGCCGAAGTGATGATCCTGGGTATCAATCTCGATGACAACGGCGTCGGCCGCCCAACCTTTGGTGAAATAGCGATGGCAATGAATTCCGTCAAGCTATCCACCAATTGGCGCTCGAATTCTTCGGAGTGGAGCATCCCGTCCTTATACCCGTACCGAGCGACACAACGAAACATCTGGTTTGGGGAGGCTGTGAGATAGAGACTGGCACGTATGTGGGCTAAAGTGACGAATCTAATCAGTAAATGAACTTTGGGTAGTTAATACAAATTTAGATGAGTTTAGGTGATTATCGGGTTTTACCTTTAGTTACTGAAACCGTAATATTGCCTATATCAGGGTATTGCGAACAGACCCCATATTAGTTTCCTAAAAGCTTGTTGATCAAATGTTATATTGTGTTTGTTTAAGTTTATATGGTACTTTTAACTTTTGGGTCATAGTTTCACTAAAATTATTTTAAAATATCTTTGTTCAGAAAATTTATATTTAGAATCTAGTTTATATTTGTCTTTTTACGAATTATATGTGAAAATATAAGAGAGAAAAAAATTATAAGTTAATTGATGAGTAGTGCATGTTACATAGAATTTTGAACAGAGAGACTAATCTCACTACACCAAACACCTAGATTAGAAATACAAAATTCTAGGGTTGAAAACGACTCGAGCCGAGCCGAATATTAAGTTGTTCATGTTAGGCTTGAAAATCATATCGAACTTGAAATTGTGTTCAGGTTTGGCTCGAAAATAATATGAACGAGTTCGAATGAGCTTTAAATCAATCGAGGTCGAGTCGAGTCGAGTCGAGTCGAGTCGAGCTCGAGCTGTTCACGAATAACAGTGTAAAAAGTTAGGATAAAATTGAGCCGAATCGAACATTAAATTATTCATGTTAGATTTGATAAATATACCAAATTTAGAATTTTGTTCAAATTTAATTTAAAAATAATATAAATAAATTTTTAATTGAACCAAACTTGAAATATTCTTAACTTTCACCTTATACAAAACAATGTTTCTATATGCGCCTTATTTATCCAGAAAACTTTCAGAGACAAATAAAATATGCATGTGTCCTGATATTGGCGTTGCAGTAACTTGAGACAAATAAAGGACATTTAAATGTGTTCACTTTTATTTTCCAACTTATAATCCCTTCACACCCACCTACTAATTCTGGTTTGTTTTCAATTATTTCAAATTTGTATAATTAAAATCATTAGCTGGTGACTGATCAATATGTTTTTTCAAATGATTTGTTGGTTAATAGAGAACATCATAAGAAAATAGAGACGGTAAATAAACCATCATGCAACTTTTTAGATAAATGTTTTATTGGACTCATTTTATTTTTTCTTTATTTGAAACTAATAAGAGAGAAGTATAAAATAGGTTTTCAATATTTCCGTCCATGACTTTAGTTTTTAGGGAGAAGTGTTTTATTTGTCTCTAAATCATGGTAATTAGCAACAAATGTAGTACTCCAATTGTCACAACACCAAATATGTTTTTATCTTAAATGAAATGACAATTTTACAGTTGTGTTTTATTTTAGTTTTCAGGGAATGTGTGTTTTTTTCTATTGCTGTTGTGTTGTGTTTTGTTGTACTTGTTACTTGCCAGCATCTCGTGTAGTTTAGGGGTATTAAAAAAATTCGAAAAACTGCAAAATCGAGCCAAATCGCATTAACCGAACCGAATCGAGCCAAATCGCATTAACCGAACCGAAAAATACGTAAATTGAATAAACCGTTAACATGCAGAGCGGTTTACGATTTCGATTTTATAAATCCGTGGATATCCGAACCGACCCGCGTGTACATATTTTCAAACAAATTTTCTATATTCATCTCTACTCAATCATAACTTTATGTTATATTCTATTTAAAAAAAGAAATCTTTCAATTAAAGTTCTTCATTTTTGTGTGCAAGTTAATCTTTTTTTTTTTAAATGATCTAAATCTACACATAAATGCTATAAAATATTGAAATATCTCTTAATATATTGAATAAAGTTGTACCATAAATACACTTCAGAAACATATGCGGATACCCGCATCCCGAACCACATAAAATTGTAAACCGAATAACCCGTAAATCGAATAAACCGAACTCGACGGAGGAGATAGTTTTTTTTTCACTAACCGTCCCGAACCGAATCGTGAACACCCCTACCCGAGGACACACCCACAAAGCCTGATGGCCAGCATCCGGGACAACAGGGACACGTGTCCTCTGATACCAGCCGCCTCTTTCTATCAAGATAGTACAAATGTATCATCCTATTAGACAAGACTATAAAAACTCACACCATTTGCTCATTTGGGGGTAACTGTTCACTTTGCCCTAGACTTGGTGTATTCTACTTGTCTTCTCTACCTTCACTGACTTAAGCATAAGAGGACCCTCCGCCAGGCACAACTCCGGCGTGGTCTACAGATTCCATTCTTTGTGAAGGCACTAACACATCCACCAAGCATGAATTCAACGATGGCTAAGACTAGAGGGCAGAAGCTGAGGAGTGTGGTGGTCCCAACTGATGAACAACCAAAAAATGGCGCGTTCTGTGGGAACGACGACAATCCTCGAGACAAAGCTCCCCATAAGAGGCAGGAGGAGAACCCTCGTTCCTAGAAGTCACTGACAGTGCCTCACCGGAAGTGTACGGTGGTCGCAAGTAATAAAATTGGGAGTACCGGGTCGAACCACAAGGACTTGAATTTTTGTGTAATTTGTATGTGAATTACGACAAAGCTATGCTAAGGATTTGATTGAATGATTGGTGAGAATTAATCTAGCATGCAAGAATGATAATTAATTTGATTAAAGAACTAGAGCATGAACTTGGGTGATTAGAACACGAGATTAAACTAAATTACCTCATAGGAATTTTGTTCCACTTGGATTGTGGGTACATGAATAAAAACTAGCTCATGAACATTGTTTGAGTCTATATAGGAAAATATATTGGGTCTAAATCCCTCTCTCAATGATATTTAGAGATGAACTAGCAACAATGTCTTGTCTACTAGCTTAATGTGAATTAAGCTATTCTCCCCTAGAGTTAATCATGAACTATCTCGTTCTATAATTAATATATCATGCATTTCTCTACGATCTAACATAATTAGCTTATGTCTAAGTCTAGTCATACCAAAATTAATCCTCTATCAAGGTATTTAATCAATAATTTCATAGAAATACAAACATAAAGCATCAAACAAAGTTCATTCATCAATAGAATCACATATCCATTATCCAAACTTCACTAATTCCTAAGAGATACTAGAAAATTAGCTACTCAACACGATAAAAAGCGTAAATAGAGAGAAATAGAGGAAACCCATATCCATGCTGAAGATGAACTTGAAATCCTCAAAACCCTAGGAGGTGATGAAAATGAAAGAAACAACTAGATCTGATTCTAAAACCGAACTCTACTAAGAAAACTGAGAAGAATCCTAAGGTTAATCTAAAATCTATGAAAAAATGAGCTTGGGAGCTCTCTAGGTTGAACAAGAAGAAGAAGATGGTGCATCTCCTAGTTGCTCCACTCCTAAAACTCTCGTCTGAATCCCCTTTCCTTCGTGATTGCCCCTTCTTTTCATTTAGGGATGATTTCATCAATGGTTCAAATTAATTTGATTTAAGATCGATGGCTGAAGAGGATCAGTAATTGGACTGAATTTTCGGTGCCTAGCAATTGCTGGCAAACGCCAGCGATCTTCAGAAATAGTTGGGACATGACTTGATGCTTGTTGTCTCTCCAGAACCCCTTTACTTTACAGCGAGCGATCTCCATCAATCGCTAACAATCTTTGGCTATCGCTACAGAAGCAAAATTCTGATTTCCACCTGTAAGATTTCTCCTTTTGCCAAATTGACCCAAATTCGTAACAAACTGTCAAAATAGATTTATTTGTGAGGAAATCATACTCAAATGCTCTTCAAAATTCATATAATTGCATGCTATGTTGTTACATCCACCTCCGATGTATTTTATTTCCCTATATATTTTCCGGAGGTTGATTTTGTAATTTTGTCGGGACTTTAAAATTTATGTAATTATGATGTTGATCAATGAAATAAATGTCTTGAGAGGTATTTGAAAGTTCAATTTACGGGATTTCAATAATTTAGAATATTTTATTAATCCCGAGCTATTTTACAAAAAAATGGTTCGGAAGGTAAAATGATCATTTTTAGAAAATTGAAGAAAAATCACATCTTGGGCTAGGGGAGTGGGCCGACGATTTGGGTGGTATTTTGGGCCCAAAATGGGCTATGAGTTGGGCTTAAGTGTGTGATTTATTCACAAGACTCGGAATTATTAGAATTAATATTAGAAAGGAATAGTAATTAAAAGGGAAAAGTAGTGGATTACAAGTGGAAGTGATCTAAGGGTGAAGTACAAAAAGAGATTCCTATCTAATGGTTGATAGGGATTTGGAAGAGGATAATTCCTAAAGATTATCTACTAGCTAACTTTAGTAAAAGGGAATAAAATACATAAATTAGTTAGTTAGTAAGTTAAATAGAAAGAAAGAATGAAAGAGGAGTAAAAAACGTGTCTGGCCCTTACCTTTCTTCCTCTCTCTGCCGAAAACTCTTGCTGCCTTCTATGGTGATTCTCATCAAATCCTTCATCAATTAAGCTCCTAAACCTTGGATCATTCAAGATTTAGCTAAGGTAAGATTTGTTCTTGTTTGTTTAGTGAAGTTCTTAGCTAAAACTTGAACTAATCTCTCCCTTTCCTCTCCTCCTTGAAGCCGAATTGTGAAGGGGAATTCTTCCAAATTTTCTCGAACTATCCTTCCTAAATCTCTCCAAGGTAAGCTAGTATTTAAGTTGATGGAATGATTTACTAGCTTGTCTTGTTGATTTCGAAATTCATGGATAAAAATGAAGCATCTTCTTGTTCAAGATGGAGTTGTGTTGAGAGCATGATTTCTTTGTGTTCTTAGGTGTTAAATGAGCATGTTTTGTTCTTGGATTGATGTTGAATTCTTGAAGGTCGGGGGCGGTTTTGTTGGGGCCGAAAATGGTGATGAATTTTGTGGTTGTGTTTGGTTGAGTTTTTGGTTAAGGGTTGTTGTTAAGTTGATGTTGGTGAAGATTTAAAGATGATGGTTAATTTGGAAATTGTTTATAGAGGTTAAGTGGTTGAGGCCGAAATATTGGGTGGCTTGGTGATGAATTTTTGGTTAATAAAAGTGTTGTTTAATTGGATAAAATCGTGTTTAGGTAAAGAAAATAAAGTTATAGGGCTAAATTGAAAGTTTGGTCAAGTTGGGGGAGGATTGGGGAGAAAGGCCAAAAAATTTGACCTAAAACCGAAATTTCAGTTTAAAACCGAAAATTAAGGGTTAAAATAGAATTAATTGAAAAGTGGGCAAAAAAATTGAAATTTCATCCCTTTCTAAAGTTTTAGGACCAATTTGCACATTTCATGGAAATTTGGGTAATTTTGTGCAATTAAGGAAAAATTTGAGTGAAAAATGGCCATTATGGAAAAACTTAAGGAAATTTGGAACTTTCTAACAATTTTGGCATTTTGTGGAATTTTGGGTCAAATTGTAAATTCTGGAAAGTTTAAGGATTTATGGTGTAATTTGAGTAAATAAAGTTAACTTAGCCTCTTGTGAAAGAAGAAATGAAATTGGAAAACATTTTAAGTGAAAATGTCACTTTTTATGTTTTGGGCCAAAATAAACTTTTGGATAAAGTTTAGGGGCTAATTGTTGGTTAATTACCATAAATTGAGAATTTTGGTTGTTTAACTAGAATTGTTGTATTTTTGTAATTGTCAGTATGATTCAGTAATTCTGGGATTTTCTGCTGGGGATCATTGGGTGGTCATAGTAGATTAATCCGATTATCGAGATAAGGGTTCAACTTTCTTAATATGCATTCCGGCATATCATCATGCATATTAGGCTAGTTGAGTCGAGTCCTGGGCTGGTGGTGGGATCCTTGACTAGTCACGTGGTAAAGTTTTGTGGTATGCAGGTACTGGATTTTCTGGTATTCTGGATTTCTGGTATTGGCTGTGTGTTATGCCAGATATTATGATTCGGCTATCGTTTGATCACCATGATCAGGCCTGACACTTACGACAGTTTTCTGTAGGGGAACCTAGGCCCCTCGCTGGTATATCATGTGTTTGTCTCTCTCTGTTGTCCCGAGATGGTTTCAACCCCGGACGCTGTCGTATTTGTCGATCTGGACTGCGTGTCCAAGTCCGTCCTTCGGGGTGTCTATATATATAAATTGTGACTAACATTTTTGCAGGTTCCGCATTTATGACCACTATGCTTTACCCGCGCCCTTACTGAGTACCTTTCGAGGACTCATCCCTTATATTTATCATTTCAGGAGCTTCTGATCAGCAGCCAGCGGAGT
>JBBYHH010681251.1:0-10246 GCA_038382905.1 Daphne laureola
TTATTTATTATTTGTAAATAATGATCAAAGGAATGCATAATTAAAGCAGATAGAGAGTAGAGTACTTACAAAGATTATATATATATAATTAAGCACTGGTACATAATTTTCGGTATGTCCGAGATACCGCCGATACGCCGGTACTGTCTCGTACCGTTCAAAAAATGGTACAGTGACCGATACGATATTTAGAACCTTGAATCTGACTCCACACAGATGGATGATAGATCTGGTCATCATGCCTCCCGGAGGCCCCATAGAATAGTCGTTGTCTCTACATATAAAGGGTGTGCGCCAAGAGAAGAGGCCTCAATTGCCACACCATTTGAGTCATGCAAGACTGTTCCAACAACCCTCATACTTGCTTGTTTACAGAGTGCATCATCCATATTAATCTTAATAAAAGAAGTCGGTGGAGGTGACCAGACCGACGAAGTAGAAGAAACAGTCGCCCGGTTAGGCGATGACCCCTATTAGGCTGCCAACCAAGCGTCCTGCCAAGCTCAGATCTTTTGCGCCAAGGCGAACGACGCATTACATTTGTGGTCATAATACACCATGTTCCTATTCTTCCAAAGAAACCAAATGGCAATAGCAAATAACAACACTTTTTTGGTCCTTAAACTCCTCCCATAACTTAACCGGCAAATCCTCACTAGAATCCTGCAGCGTCAGAATATTCACATCAAGACATTTCCACATAGCTCTAGCCAAGAGACAATGCCAAAAAAGATGGTTCATTGACTCCATACCATCCAAACAGATCAGATATTCCGGTTTCAAATCAACACCACAAGATGAGAGATTGTCCCTTGTAGGAAAATATCACCACAAACTCTCCAGAAATGAACTTGTCGTGGCGGCAACTTAAGATCCCACAACCACTTCCAAAAGTCAATAACAAAGCAGGGGTCCTTATTATATAGAATGGTATAAGATAATCATTAATTTGATTTTACTCGTTTATTCTTAAAAAAATGCCAATTTGATTGTATATAAAAATTTACAAGACTGGTTGAATATGTGTTATTCTATCTGCCCTAAAAAAATTGATTCATTTAAATTTCATATTCTGTGTTTGACTCAAATTTTTCTAAGATAAATAAATATATATATATATATATATAAAAGATATGTTATAAATTATGATACACATATAAATTATTTAATTTTTATATGTCAAAACATTCATAAAAATAAATCATATATTAAATACTTTGAAAATAATAAAATAAATTAATCAACTGATGTAGTATTTTTTTAAGATTTTTGGAGAACATTTTTGAAGTTTTTGAAACGCGATTGAAAACTTATGTTAGAAAAATAAAAGGGAGGATATAACGGATAAATTCGCCATTTTTAAAACAAAGATGTCGGTGATAGCTTTTCTGAAGAAACATATACTACTGAGTGACATTGACGGTGAACTAATAACAATATTACTCCATTCATTTCAAAATTATTAAAATATTTGATTTTTTATATTAATTTAATTTTAATTTATTTATATTATTTTATTATTAAAAAAATATAAATAAAATATAATTATAAAATAGATATATTAAATTTATATTTAAATATAAAAATTTTAAATTTATATTTTAAAATAATTAAAAAATAAAATTACAAATTAAATATTAAAAAACAAACGTTTTGACTTTGGACGATTACAACTGCTTACTTGCTTCATCCGTCTACATGTGCCAAATGGCCATAAAGTACTTGGAATACTTCCTTCTCAAAGTAAATAAAAGGAATGTATTTTGGAAAAATAATCCACCAGTAAAGTTTATTTTTAATTCTTTAATTATAATATGTATTTTATTTTAATTATATTTTAAAAATTTGTGTTATTGTAATTTTAAATTCATGATTTTTGTCCTGTTTTGGTTCTTCAATAAAAAAAATTATTAAGTTTTCCATTTTTTTTTTTTTTGTATTTCATGGGAATACCTTTATAATTAATACTACCTCAGTCCCAAATTGTTTTAAACGTTTGATTTTTGATATTGTGTTTGACTCAAATAATTATTAGGAAGGACTTGCTAAAAAAAAATTAAAAAAATATATATTTAGAAACTAAAAATATTAAATTATTATTTGCATATAAATTATTTAATTTTTTACATTAAAATATCAAAGAAAATAAATCATAAATTAAATGCTAAAAATAAAATGTTCAAATCTTTTTGAGACAGGAAAGTACATGTTTAATAAAAATATGGTTATTCAACTTTTACATAAATTACATATAAATCCTTATTTTTTATTCTCTATCACTTTACTCTCTACCTCTCTCTTTCTCTCTCCTCTCATCTCTCTCATCTCTACTCTCCTGCAATTTTGCTCTCTGTGGAGACCAAAAAGCTGATTAAAGTGCGACAGCAAGGGACGAGGCCGCACCTCCATCGACTGAATCTGAAACGGCGACGGCAAGGGCGGTTGTTCCGACGAACTCGGCAGTACGACGTTGACGAGATGGCGGAGGCCTGAAACGAAACGAGAAGGAGTTATGGCGACGGCGGCTTGAACGAAACGGATTCAGATTCATTCGTGCAGATCCCAACAACGTCGCGCCTAGATCTGAAAGTCGGCCGGTCGGCGTGAAGGTGGAAGACGACCGCCTCGCCGGCTGGATCTGAACGGTGGTGGCCGAATCGGTGAACGAAGACTTCCGACAGAGTATTCGGTGGTGCTGAGGTCAGCCCTGCACTGGGACAAGCCGAATGTCCGGTTGAGGTTAAGATGGAGGGCGGGGAGAAGGATTCCGGCGAGAAGGACAGAGGCGAAATGATGGATTTGAAGATTGGAGAAGAAAAAAAAATGAGACTTGTTTGTACATTCCTTATAAGTATAATGACTATAGTTTCATTAAATGTGTAATTAGATTGTATTTTTAGGGTATTTACTTAAAAGTAACTTAATTAACAGAAAATTTAATTTAAAAAATAATGAAAGGACAAAATTAGGACAAAAAACTCAATTTTAGGATCAAAATATGACGAATTCTTAAAACGGAATCAAAATAGAACACGCACTATAATTAAAGGACTAAAAATGTACTTTACTCAATAATCAACTAACAATTAGGGTTACAAATTTTCTATTTCTTTGAAGTGTTTCTGGTAAATGACCTGTTTGTTAAGTATCTGAACCACAATATATGGACATCTAGAAAATTTATACTATCATAAAGAAAACTTAGTGTATAAAGAGATTTTAACAAATCGAGATGTTGCATAGGCAAATAGTGTCGCCCTGTTGTCTTAAGGGTATTTTTGTAATTGCAACCCTGATGAAAAAGGAAAAGTTCAAATTTGTGACCATTTCAGAAGTCGTTAACATAACGGTCGTTAATTGGAAATTTTGACCATTCGAGAAGTGGCGAAATAGAGCTGGAAATGGCAAAATTGGGCGAGGAGGAGAAGCTGGGGACCGATCTGTTAGGAAGGGAAAAGTCGAAGGATGAAAGCAGTAGCAGCGGAGCTGTTCATGGTTGTAAGGCGGAAAGTCGCAACCACAAAAGTGCTACGTCCATTTAGTACGAAATTTAATCATTTCAAGTTTTTCCTGTAAATAGTTATAATGTTTATATAATTAGTTTTTTATATATATAAGGATGTACGAGAAAGAACTGATTTTTTTACCATGATCGGTTCTATATATAAAAGTTCTAAATATGAAAACATCATCCTCAACCCTTAATCTAGTGATTATGTTCCTGAAAATATTTGTAAAAATTTCAAGTTCGAGATTCCGGTATCCCTAATCCTTACCCTTTTAATATAAAATAAAAAAAACATAGAAACATTGTCCTGAACACTTAACCTAGTGATCATATTCCTGAAAACATTTGTAAAGGTTTCGAGTTAGAGGCTCCGGTATTCCTAACCGCTACCATTTTTGTATAAAAAAAAAAACATGGAAGCACTGTCCTCGACACTAAACCTAATGGTCATGTTCCTGAAAATATTTATAAAGGTTTCGAGTTCGAGGCTCCGATATCCCTAACCCCTATCTTTTTTGTATAAAAAAAAAAACATGAAAGCACTGTTCTCAACACTTAACCTAATGGTCATGTTCCTAAAGACATTTGTAAAGGTTTCGAGTTCGATGCTCCGATATCCCTAACCCCCTACATATTTTATATAAAAAAAAAAAAGACATGGAAGCACTAATGATCACTAAAGGATTCTTCTCTTCACTGTAAAACCATCATCTGTGTTTGTATTTCCTCCAATGTCTTTCCCTTTGTCTCTGGCACCAACTTTGCCACAAACAGAACTGCTGAAGCTCCAACTCCAGAGAATATGAAGAAAGTTCCTACATTTATACCCAAAAAAAAAAAGCATTTCAGAAACCATATAATTAGTTGTTTGTTGTATCAAATGTATGCATCTGGGGGCACCTGGTAAGTTCCATTCCATCATGAAATTGAAGGCAAATGTTGTTACCAAAGCACTGGACCATTTCGTTAGAGTTACTACACTTCCTGCCGCCGCCTTAATGTTCATAGGAAATATCTGAAGATGAAAATTAATCTCTTTCAAGATCAACCCATTTGATTTCTAGGTCTTAATTATTACAAACCAATTTGATCAGTTACTGATATATATGCATGCACATACCTCTGACATTATGATCCATGGTATGCCACCCATGCCGATTGAGAAGAATGTTCCATAAACCTGTATTAATTACTCAACAACAACTAGATGATGATGATGATGATGATGATATAAACTACTACCTACTCCGTCCCAGTAAAATTTATACGTTTAACTTTCGAATTTGTGTTTGATCCAAATTTTCATTAAGAATGATCCGTTATATTAGAATGTTGAAGAAATGAATTGTACGTTACATTTTGAAAAACAAAGATATCAATTTTGCTGAGACCTAAGGAGTATATTTCTTGGCAGAAAGATCATAAAGACATGAAAGGATTTTATTCAAGTACCAGAATATCAGTGACTCAAATTTTCATTAAGAATAATCCGTTATATTAGAATGTTGAAGGAAATGAATTGTAGTTACATTTTGAAAAACAAAGGTATCGGTTTTGCTGAGACGTAAGAAGTATATTTCTTGGCAGAAAGATCAGAAAGACATGAAAGGGTTTTATTCAAGTACCAGAATATCGGTGACTCAAATTTTTATTAAGAATAATTTGTTATATTAGAATGTTGAAGGAAATAAATCATACATTAAATGTTGAAAAACAAATGTATCGGTTTTGCTGGGACGTAAGGAAGTATATTTCTCGGCAGAAATATCAAAAAGGGTTTTATTCAAGTACCAAAATATCGGTGACTCAAATTTTCATTAAGAATAATTCGTTATATTAGAATGTTGAAGAAAATAAATCATACATTAAATGTTCAAAAATAAAGATTTCGGTTTTGCTGGGACGTAAGGAGTATATTTCTCGGCAGAAATATGAGAAAGGGTTTTATTCAACTACCGAAATATCAGTGACTCAAATTTTCATTAAGAATAATTCGTTACATTAGAATGTCGAAGGAAATAAATTATAGATTAAATGTTGAAAAACAAAGATATCGGTTTTGCTGGGACGTAGAGAGTATATTTTTTAATGAGAAAGACATGAAAGAGTTTTATTCAAGTACCAGAATGCCAGTCAGTGCCAGAAATGGGGTGAAGTTCTTCATCTGAGGTACTTCCTAAGCTCAAATATGTTTGTATAGAATCAGTTTAAGACATGAAAACATAAGAATAGAAAGGAAAAATAGAGAGAAAAAAGTCACCTGAAGGCAAAATGCAATTCCTATTAGAAAAGAAGAGAAGCAAATTCCAGCAGAGGATGCAAGAAGCAACACCCTCCTACCGAACTTATCCATCAAAAACAGGCCTAAAACAGCAACAGGAATCTGCATAGTGCACAAATTATCAGAGTTCTGTATAAAAAAAAAAAAAAAAAAAAAAAAATTGTTGAAAAAAAAAAAACGAAAAACCTGAAAAACAAAAAAAACTTGCACCGCAAGGCTACCAGAAAAACCTATTGCAATTTGAAAGCCAAGATTCAATCACCACAAGATATCGAAAGTGACTGAGAAATACTCTCTCGGTACTCAATTAATTCGCACATTTGATTTTAATGTTTCAAGGGTCAGTGTCTGACTCAAACATTGAGGACGGAGAGAGTGCTAATACAGTGTCAAACATTACCAGCTTGGGTGAAGATGCTATTGCCATAGAATGCAACAGCACTGCTTCCACAAAACTGTTGCAACGCCATTAACCCAATTCCAACCTGAACTCATATCATGGCTTAATTAGCAAGTCATAAAATGCAATTGCTTGCTGCTTCATGGTTTTCTGAAAATCACTGAGGTTAATTACCGTTAGCGATCTGGTGTATCTTTTGTCAATCAAGTCCAAGGCTTTAGCTTGCGGTTGTTGTTGAGAAATTTGGATGTAATCCTACATATACACCATGGGAATTAGTAAACTTAAGAGTATCATATGTTGACGTAAGGGGTAAAGTCCATTTTCAGTCTTTTACTTTTGATGTGTGTCCTATTCCGGTCTCATTTTAAGACGGAATGATCAAACTAAACACAAAACAGAAGTTTTAGAATCAAAATAGGACGAAATCATCAAAGTAAGAGACTAAAAATGAATTTCACCCGTTGATGCAAATACAAATGAATGTGAGAAGTTACCTTAATATCAGCTGCTTCTTCAAAAATATCTGCATTTCGGCCTCTAAGAGACCGCAAAGATGCTTCGAAGTCTTTCTCTCGACCAATACTTATCTGGAAATCAAACAACTATGATCATATATATCTTGCTTGCAAGAACAAGAGGATAAAAAATGAAAGATGCAGAATGGGATGATACACTCACCAACCATCTAGGAGATTCAGGAACAAGAAACAGAAAAACTAGTTGTATTACACTGGGAATAGCACCTGAAACAACAAAGCGAAAAATGATGAATCGGGACGAATTGATCAGTCTAACTCTGTCGATTCAAATGGAGTGATCGAAGAGCGAAGCAGTTATACTTAGGACAGCCAAAGAACGCCAAGAAACGATGGGTCCAACGAAGTAAGCCAATGCAAATCCAGTTGTTGACATTAACTTCATCACCAAGAGAGCATGTAGGGATGGACATGGAGTTAGTAAACAATCACATGGCCAGTAGACACAGTCACTTGCACTCTCATATTGCAGTCAAGATCACTTGTCCCGTACTCATGTGTCCTCTATTATAATTAATTAATACCGTTAACTTTTTTTATTAAAATAGTAACTGAATTTTTAACGGTATTAGTTAATTACAACAAAGTAGATTGAGGGGACACAAAAAGGAGACAGTTGATAGGAACTCATCCTCATATTGAAAACTTGTCATACATTCACTTTTGTGGATCCAAAATATAGGGTAATTTAATCTTTAAGCATACTCAGATCCACAAGTGTTTAATGCGAGAACATGCAAGTGACTGTTCAAACAAGTGCGGTTAGCATTTCTGTAGCTAAAAACACAGTTTCATCAGTTACTATATACCTGACTTGCGCTGGTGAAACTTCCCCTTGAATGTTTAGGAGTGACTTCTGCTATGTAGACAGGCACCTGTTTTTGTTACACATGAGGGACTTTGACTTTACTTGACTGCATTGTTTTGTTTTGTCCCGTTTCTTTTACAAAATGTATAGGAAATGAGAAGAGTTGAATACCGTGTAAGTTATAATGCCAGCACCTAATCCCATGATGAGTCTCCCAGAATCCAGCCACCAAGCATCCTAAATTTGACACAAACCGTTACCAAAACAAGGATTTGTGATGAACAATGTGTCGTGAAGAATGTCATCATTGTGAACCTTTGCAAACGCTATGATGAGCCATCCGCTGCTACAGAACACTTGGGCAGACCACATTGCCTGTAAAAGAGAAACAGAAATTGTCAGCTTTTGGATCAGTTTGGTTTCAAATTAGGTTCGGTTTTTGTAAACTTACACCTCTCCTGCCCAGAAAGTCTGCTATTTTCCCACTCAAAATTGCTCCAACCATCCCACCAATGGTCAGTATGGAACCAAAAACAGAGTACTGGAAGCAGAGTGCATATTAATGGAGAGGTGGATGAAAGAATGTTAGATATGGAAATGGAAATGGTTGAATTTTGAGACTAACTGCTGCTAAAGAAAGGCCCAAATCTTCCATGATCCCTGATTCAGCAGGTGATGAGTAACCAACCTGGAAATAATCAAGTACAAATAATTACCGAAATTATTATATGTAGACATGTTCCTAAAAAGTGTAAGTAAAAGTGCTAATTAAGTTTAAGTAGGATAAGTTGTCAATTACACGACTAAGATGAAATAACTTTCCTTAAGCGTGGCCGAGTTAATTAAGGTCCATTTTGGTTGCTTAGCACCATTGACTTAGCACCATTGAGTAAATTTACTGTTTTAAATAAATACCTATTAAATATTTGTATAAATTAGGGAGAATATTTGTATACTTTTACATCAATTTTATTTTATTATCTTTCATTTCTATTTTTATTCAAAAAAATTATTTTTATTTTATATATCCAGTCAAATATATCATCTTTATTATCTTTATTAAGATGGAGAGAGTACCATTTAGAAGTATTTAGTAACCCTATGGTCTTATCATTTCATACGTGATAGCATCTGTTTCAACTTTGTCAAATTTTGTACTCCAAATAAATGTGTAGAAACAAAGGTTTAGTTCAGGAAAACAATTTCTAGAAATTGGTTTTGCCTTCTCAATTAGAAAAGCGGGAGTAAAACATGGGGATATCTATTTTACCCTTTAGGAAAATCTGTATACTTTTTAATTTATCATAAATCGGTCACTAATTTTTTTATTCAGATAAATAAATAATTGAATTATTATAATTGTATTAATTTAATCACTGGGACTGAATTCTGATGATTTTCACGCGAAAGAATAATACGGATTGATCAAGAAATTCAGCATAAAGTGTTTCTAAGTATCCAATTAAAAAAAATACGTTAAAAGAATATCATGGAAAAAGTCAAATGCAATTATGGTAAACGAAGACGATGTAATACTCTCTTAATCTGTATATATTTTTTTAATCGAATAATTAAAGACATTTTAAGTTTAACTTTATACTTAATTTACTTTATTTTTTTGTCTAAAATATCATTAGAAATGAAACGCAGTAGCTAATTTAGTACAATTTAAAAAAATTAATAATTTATTTGGTTGGATACAAAATTTAGGACCAATTCATAACAAATTAAAAAGTTAAGAGTTTATTTATGCTTTTTAAGTACTTATTTGGTGACAATTATGTAAATTGAGCCAATTTTAGACCCAATTTTGTCGTAACATCTCTGACTACTCATTTGAAATTTGAACAAATCCTGAAAAAAAATTCCAGGTGTTCCACTAAACGCAACCAAACAAAAATGTTAGTATCTTTTACTCCCTCCCTCCTAAAAATGTTAGTATCTTTTATTCCCTTCGTTCTAAAAATAATGATGTTTAATTTTTTATATTTATTTAATTTTAATTTATTTATATTATTTTAAAATAATATATATATATAAATAAAATATATTTATAAAATAAACATATAAATTTTTTATTTATATACAAAAATTTTAAATTTATATTTTAAAGTAATTAAAAAATAAAATTATAAATTAGATATTAAGAAACAAATATTCTATTATTTTTAAGATGGAGGAAGTACAACTTTCTCAATTTTAGTAAAAAAAAAATTATCATGATATGAGAGAAGTTAGAGTAAAGTCAATGTGGTAAATGCACAACTGGGCACGCATCAGGATGGGTTAAAGCGGTTGGACATCTGCCGTTCCTAGAAGTTAAAAAGTTTTAAATAAATGGGATAATGGAATTTATTTTAAAACACAAAAGGTAAATTATACTTTCTCCATTTTAAATTAATTGGACAATTTTTTATTATTATTTTATAATATTTAATTTATAATTTTTTTTCATAGATATTTAGATATTTAAAATTAAAAAAATTATATTTGAAACGTAATTTGTAATATATTTTTTCTAAATATATTTCATTAGGATTTTTTTTTATTACTTATCTTTATGAAAATTTAGGTTAAATATTTCATTCAGGGCGGAGCGAGTATAGAATTTTGATATTTAATCTATAAAGATTAATTTGTCCAATGGAATATTGAAGTTATAATCATGCAAATAGTGTATAGTACTGATAAAGAAGAAGAAGAAAAAGAA
>JBBYHH010681472.1:0-10245 GCA_038382905.1 Daphne laureola
TACAACTTGCATCCTTCTATCATTCCCCAGTTTTACTGAGTGTGTGTGACCTTTCTCCAAAGTGTCAAACATCTTTTCATAACCACACATGTGGTTAGAGCATCATGAGTCCAGAAACCACTCATATTCCTCCTTGTTTCCCTCTTCTCCTACCATGAGTAACATCTCATCTTGTCTTTCCCTTTCAGTGTAATGAGCTTCTTTGAATTGCTCATTGCACTCATTTTGATAATGTCCTAGCTTATGACACCTAAAGCATTCCACAGTAGCCCTTTGGTTGGAAGTAACCTCTTCCATGACCTCTACCTCTGAATCTACCTCTTCCTCTCCATCTTCCTAGAAAGCTTCTTGATCTGTCAGCAAACCCTCCTGATCTTTCATCTGAAGTTCATAGCAATTGTTCTTCAGTTTCTTTGGTTTTGAACTTCTGCTCATGAAGCAACATAGAGCTTTGAAGTTCATCAAATGTGAGTGTGTTGGTGTCCTTGGACTCTTCAATTGAGCAAACAATGTGGTTAAATTTTCACTCAAAGTTCTGAGTATCTTCTCTACAATCTTCACTTCTGTCAGCACCTTTCCTAGACTACTCATCCTGTTTGCCACCGCCATTACTCTTCCAACATAGTCTGTTATGGATTCTCCAGTCTTCATCTCCAACACTTCAAACTCTCTCTTTAGGATGTTCATCTGTGCCCTTTTCACTCTTTCGTTTCCTTGAAATTTTATTTTCAAGGAGTCCCAAATCTCCTTTGAAGACTTCTTTTCTGCAATAGTCATGAGAATATTCTTTTCTATTGCTTGAAACAAGTAGTTTTTTGCTCTGACGTCCTTCAAACGAGCTTCATCCAGGGATTTCTTTTGAGCATTTGTAAGAACTGTCCCTTCTGCTGGTTCTACAACTCCTGTTTCTATAGCTCCCCAAAGGTCTTTCGATTTCAGAAGGTTTTCCATGAGCATGTACCAATGCTCATAGTCATTCTCCAACCTAGGAATGGTGACTTGAACAAAACCTGAATCACTCGCCATTCTTTTCTCTTTTGTGGCTCTGATACCATATGTTGAGTAAGCAAGAAAGTTCAAGAACTAGGTTGCAGCCAACTGCCTTTTCTCATTAATCGAAAGAGTATTTATAATACAAAAGAGTTAACCTACTTGAATCCTAATTGAACTTAAACTTGAAATAGAAGAAACCTAATCCTAACTGGACTTTAACTGCTAAACAAAAATGACTGACTTAGTACTGACTTGTAGCTCACGCTACCAATTACTACTCCTCACTTTAACTGATCTTAACATTAACCAGCCCATCTTTTGACTTCTTCACAAATTCTTTATGAGCACTGAAACCAAGTTGATGACCATAGTCTCTATAGAATGTGTAAGCACTTTCATCTGAATCAAATTGCATTCCAATTTGTATGCTTCATTTACTTGTTGAGAATATTTTGGTTCAAATCTCGCAAATACAATGGTGTCAGTTTTGTTCTCACTTTGACTTGCTAAAGTGCACTATTGAAACTCCATGTTTAATCTGCAGAAGAAAGCTATAAATTCTTAGTGTTTTGACAAGTAGTTACACGTAATAGAATATCATGATAATGCAATTTAATTATGTCATAAGATTAGCATGCTAATTTAGTTCCATCTTGTTGCACTTTTGTTGCACTTCTAATTTTGTTCCTACCAGATTAGCATGCTATGTTGTTTATTGCGTGAAGTTTTCTATTTACAAAATTGATTATATAAATTCTTGTCTAAAAAGTAATTGTATTGTTGAGGTTAAAAAAATTATTGACATTGTTGTTACTTAAATTGTAGATTTCTTCTTGTTCTTTCTAAGCAGTTTGCTGAAACCCTAAAACAATAAAAATTCATGAGATTTGGAAGAGATCATCTTATGTGAACAAAGAAACTAGATACAAACAAAGGAAGAGAAGAAAGCGAATGCAATACTTGATCAGAAGGTCCACGTAGATGTTGGCTAGCAAGCATAAAATTGAGGACAGCAGCTACGATTTTTTCTGTTCCTTGTTGATGATGAGAGACAGACGATGACTTGCGTTTCTTACTAACGGCAGGGTATTTTTTTTAATTAATGATAATAGTAGGATTATTTACTGTTTAATTACTCTTTTTTTTTAAATCAAAAAAGCAATTCTTTAATGGATCCATTCATAGGTGGACACGTGTCCGTGTTGGTGGAGATTTGTCCAAACTGGTTTGGATGCAAATATTGTCCTAAAAATAATTCTACACTACTCGATCATAAAATATTTATCCCCCATGTATTAGCTAGGTGACCGATTTTTTTTAACACTGTTTTTCGAGTTGTACATAGATCATTGACGGGCCTTTTTGTGGGATATTCTCTTTATTTTCTTAATACATAAGATTCGAATTCTAAATTTATTTAAGAAATGATGAATCCCTTATCATTTAAGTCCAATAATCATTGATCTAGGGAAAAAAAAACTTTATTTATACTATTAATTATTAAAGACCTTACTCTATAAAAAAAATAAAAATTACTCTCTCCATCTCTTTTTAATAGTTACATTTCTTTTTTAGCATCTAATCTATGTATTTATTTCTTATACATTTTGATATATAAAGTTAACTACCATATATACATAAGATAAATCAATGTGTCTAGTTTCTAGAAATATTTTTTTCAATTTTTTTCAGAACCTTCTTCCTAATAAAAAATTAAGTCAAACAAAAGTTTAAAAATCAAATGTAACAATTAAATATGGATGAAGCGAGTATTAAAGACCACAGCCGAATTACTACTATTCTCTAAATTGGATTAACATTTTTTTAGGAAATGTGAGAACACGCCGCCCTATAATTTCATTAATACTAAAAAGCCCAACAACACTTACAACAATAACTTCGAGCTTCACAAGAAAACTGCTAGATAACAAGGTAAATGATGAGTGCATATTATTATATTTATTTTACCCTTAATTTTATATAAAACTTAATTAATTGATTTGTTCTTATTAGTCTGCGCAAGAATTTTGTAGAATTTTACGTTGGGTGGCACTAGAGTAAAATTGAGGAATTCGGGGTTGAATTGGCAAGAAAAGAATAGTTAGAGGTAAATTGAGTTGAAAGAGTGAAGTCAAGGATCAAAGTAACACAAGGAAAACGTTTTGGGCCAAAGTGAATAATTTATTGAAGTTTGAAGAAAATAGGAATGGTTAAGCCAAACTAGTCTAAATAGGACTAGGTTGGACGATTTGAAGATAGAAAAAGAGGAGCAGCACACAATTCAGAATTGGGGGGACACTTTTGGGAGATTATCGCACAACAGAGCAAGGGCGGAGAGAAGAGCAGTCCAGCGACGTCATCGCGTCGAGTTTCATCTTTCTTTCTTTTAATTATAATTAGGTTTAATAACTAGATTTATTTATTTTCTAGGATTTATTGTGAAACTTGAATTTAGAGTTTGATATGTAATTCTAAAAATTATTATTTCATGACTCTTGTTTAATTATTCAGATAATTCATACATTATTATTTTGGTCATGGAATATTTGTGATATATTTTTACTCGATGGAGAAATGTATTACTAGACCACAAGGTAATTATGTTAGATTTCATCATAGAGCGACGACTTACCACGAATCTAGAAAAAAGATAGATCAGTTGAACAATTAGAGTACAGTGATGACTGTGTTTTAATCACCTAACTAGGTGGACGCTCGATAGATGACACTTAGAATTTGTATATCTTCTTACGGGTTGAGAATAATAATTATAGGTAATTCTAAATTGTCAAACCTAAAGTTTAAGTGAATCAATAATCTTAGGAGGTAATTTTAGTATTTAATTTATTAATCACTTACACTTTAGTTTGTTAATACAAAATTAATCAATCATCTTCTTTTATTTTCCATGCTCATACACAAATTGTTAGAATCACAAGTCCCTGTCTGTGGATTCGACCCGGTACTCACCGGTTTACTACTTATCTGACCACCGTACACTTGCGATGTTGCGACCAAGTTTTTGACACCGTTGCCGGTGACTTGTTTCTTTTCTTGCTATTTATGTTTGAGTTAGAATATTATATATACTAATTTTTTTCATTTTTTTTTTTAGAAAAAAAAAATGAAAGAAAGATGGGTGACGAAGTGACACTTGAGATCTAACGGTTGTTGAAGTAGACAGGTTTTATAATGAAATACTGTGTCAGTAATTACTAATCGTCACATAACAGTGTCATTGGAAGTGGGACAATCGGTCCAGTAAAGCAGTTGTTCAAGGAAAACTTCATTGAATTGCTAGAATTGTTTGACAAATATATCTTAATGGAGTTGAGTGAGGAAATCAAGCAATAATGGAGAGAAATGGTTCGAGAGTTTCAAAAAGTATATAACCAGATTGAAAAATCAGAGAGATTGGATCATCTTAACAAATGTGAGATAATGGATTCCGGGAAAAAGTGATATTCTTTGAAACTCATGTTGGAATCATGGAGCATCAAGAATTAGAACCCTCAATTGAACCTTTGAGGGATGGTAATTTCTTTTCTCAATCTGATTGTTTGATTAAATCTGATGATATGATGAGTAGTGATGTTTTAATTGTTGAGGATGGTGATGTAATTTTTTATAATGATTCAATTTCTGATGATGAGCCTAAATTGATGCATGAGCCTTTTTCTATATTTGATGTGCCTAGCCATAATAACTCACATATAGAAGAGTCAATTATCACTCATGATACATATCTTGGCCCATATGTCATGTTTTGTATGCCAACATTAGACAAAAGAAAAATTCTTCAAAATGTTCTTTTTAATCCATATCTATTGCGACTTGCATCTAAATTTATTGAGTCTTCAAAGTTGATGATGAATGTTGTTCATGATAGTCACACTAGGTGTTTGAAAATGCATGATGAATGTTTTTATGGATTAAAAGATAAACTTGAAAGATCTAGGTTGGTATTTGATCTTGGTGTTAATAATAACTTTTTGATTTTACAACACAGGAAAAATTTACATGATAGTAACCTTCTACCCACAATTTGCATGATCCATATTTTATTCATGTTAAGAATTTAAGTTATCATATCAATAGGAAGCATGTGTTTTTGCTTGGCTATTCTAGGTTTAGAGGGTGGTTGTTTGAGTTGGAAAGAATTCATGGGTTTTCCTTGCATTATAAAATCTTTGATTATGGTAGTCTTATCCTTCAAATTACTAACTCGACCATGGAAAAAGGGCCTCGTGAGTTTTGCAGGTACAGAGGATTCAAGCTTGATCATATGAAAAAGTGGATGTTGGAGCATTGCAAAGAGAGACCGGTTCTACGTTGACACATCTTAAGAGAGTCACTTGAGTTCTACTGATGGGACTGTCGAGTTAGCGACGTTAAAACAAGCTAATTAGTAGTCTATGTATTAGTTAGTTTTAGATTTGTAGTATTCAAGTTTTAATGCTGATCTTGAACTCTAGATGAAGGTGATGAAGCAAGATTGAGCTTCGGAAACTTTTGTCGAATAATTTTTTGTGATACCAGAGAATGGATAGAGCAAAAACAGGAACATCTTTAATACAAGTCAATTTCGAAGCTCTTAGACAGGGCCGGCCCTGGGGTAGGCCCAGAGGGCAGCCGCCTAGGTAGGGATGGCAGTGGGTTGGAGTAAACCGCAACCCGCGGAGAACCGCACCGCATATTGTGGATTTATCCGTGGATAAAATCCGCGAATATGTGGAGGTGGATTATTTTCTAACCCGCTAGAGTTCGTAGAGGTGGAGGTGGATTTGACTCCTCCGCACCGCGGAGCTTCATCATCCGGACTCACGGATATCCGTAACCCGCAAGCTTATTATGCATACTAATTATACCAAAAAAGCCTTTAACTAGTTATATTTATCTATATTATCTCTTTAGTATTCTTAGCTTGTAGAATAAATTGATTTGTTTCTAAATGTTATGTACTCTTTCGTCCTTAAAAAAGTGATATATTTCTTTTTTAATACAGTGGTAGACTCAACTTTTTATTAGAAATAATTTATTAAAAAATACAAAAAATATATATATTTATAAATTAGAAACATTGAATTATACTTTGCTTATAGATTATTTAACCTCATATATTAAAATGTTGAATAAATAAGATCTTAGATTAAATGCTGAAAAAGAAATGCATCATATTTTTTTAGGAACGCGGATAGTACATCTTTAATTAATAAGTGTGATTATCCTTAAAACTAGCAGTTGAAAATTATGAAATGTTAATATTGAAGTATCCATTGATATTCCACGGATGTAAAAAAATCCGCGGATGGTGGAGGCCAGGTGGAGGCAAATTTGCCTCCGTTACGAAAATACCCGCAAACCGCGGAGGTAAAATAATCCGCAGATAATGGAGATGGATGAGGCCTCTCCGCGGATAATCCGCTCCATTGTCATTCCTATGCCTAGGGCCCAACATCTAAAGGGGTCATACCCAAATATATTTTATTATATGTATTATATATATTTATATAATTATTATATAACAGAGAAGAAAAAAAAATACAGAAGAAAAAAAACGCAGACTATCGAGAAGAAAAAAAAAGGCAAACATTTAAAGACATATGCACATATCAAAATGAATCCCTAGGCTCATAAATATGTATGCCTCATGTAGTACTCAAGCTTATATGCCAAAATTATATAATTTGACTAGCCTGTGTGCCTAGATGTCGAGCCTGTTTATTTACCATCTAGTTGTTAAAATAACTAGTAGTTCAAGCCCAGCAAATCTACAACAGATCTAAGCCTAAAACTGTAACATTTCAAAATCCCTAAACTACCCTTATTAAATACCTCATGCTCAACGACCACCATTTGCACTTGCCTAGGGAGCTCGAGAAAAGCCCATCGGAAGCGACTCGTTGTTGCACTCATGTTCGTCGCGATCTCCGTCTCCAAAGTCGGTGAGACAATCGATCTAATGCACTCGGATATTTTGACGATGAGACTACTTGTCTTTAATATCAAGTTAGCCGCTTCAAATTTGTAGGTGTGAACCGTCACATTTTTTTTCTTTCGAGACAATTATCACTTTTCTTGTCTGTTGTTTCACATTGGTTTTTTTTAAAATTTTTTTTTTATCATGTACAGTATGATAAAAGTGTCTATTACATTATAACAAAGTGTTCACATCAAAGTTTATAGAGTCTAAAGTAATATGCAATTTTGACTTTTACAAAACTTTATACTGTTTATTTACTTATTTTACATATTTGAGTAATAACGAAATCGTCTAATAAATTATAAAAAATCGTCTGTAATAAAATGAAATAGTGTCTACTATTTAAAAACATCAAAAATCGAACCAAATCATAACCAATATGAATATAAGTTACAATAATCTATAATGTCTATTAGAAAGTGTTATAATATCAGAATAAATATTGGAAAATGTTTATTTATTTGTTTACACACTTTAGTGATAACAAAACCATCTAATAAATTATTATATTTGTTTGTAACCAAATGCAATAATGTCTACTATTTAAAAATGCAAATGTAATAGTGTCTACTATTTAAAAACATTTAAAATGAACCAAATCATAACCAATTAGAATATATGTTACAATAGTCTATAATCTCTATTAAAAAAATATTATAATGTCTAAATAAATCTTAGAAACTGTTTGACTAACCAATATGAGTAGGCAAAAAACACAAATAAATCTCTAAACTATTTAGTTTGTCACGAATCGGCCACTGAACTTTTTATCTAGCCGAATAAACCATTGAACTTTTAAAATTGTATCAATTTAGCCACTGTGTTTCATTTCTGATGATGTTTCAGGTGAGAAAACGATGCGGATTGAACATAAAGTTAAACCTAAAGTGTCTCTAACTGTTCGATTTAAAAACAATGTACGCACGTTAAGAGAATATTACGTCGTTTTCCTTTAGCCTAACTGCGTTTGACTTTCTCGGTGGTATTCTTTTAACGTGTTTTTTTTTAATTGGACACCTAGAGACACTTTATACTGAACTTCTCGCTCAATCTGCATTGTTCTTCCGCTTGAAAAATCATTAGAATTCAAATCCAGTGGTTAAATTGGTACAATTACAAAACTTGAGTGGTTTATTCGGCTGGATAAACAGTTCAGTGACCAATTCGTGACAACTTGAATAGTTCAGGGGTTTATTTGTGATTTTTTCCATATGAGTATATGTTACAATAGTATATAATGTTTACTAGAAAACGCTATAATGTCCAAATGTAAACTGGAAACTCTCTATTTTTCAATAATCTAAAATAACAAAACGCGAAGATAAAACATCATTTCAAGACATAAATCTACAGAAAGCCAACAAAGTTAAAAAGAAACCACCAAACTAATATAATTGAACACTGAAACTAGAGCAAATCATAAAACGCAATGCCTCAATTTTCTCTTGGAAATCGTGAATTTTTTAATTGGCCAAGTTTAAGCTGAAACCTTTTAAGAGCTGTGTGGTGAACTCCTCGAGGCCATCCATCACTACCACCACGTGCTTAGTAGCACCACCTGATGATGATCTCTGATCATTAATGAAACATTCTGAACGACAGCGGATGCGTGCAAGGAAGGCCATTGGTCGGAATCGGAAGCATTCTCTGAAGTTTCCAGATCTGGACCATCACCGACTCGCCCGGGATTCCTCAACAACATCACGACGGTGGAAGGTGAGCAAGAAGGACAACGTTCCATCCGATTCTTCGTCATGTCAGTCAAGACTTCTTCTCTGTCGTGTTCATCACGTTGCTCGCCGGAAATTGTTGAACGATCTCCTCCCTCACAAATACCGTAAGCAACTCTGTTTCAACTTTTGATACTGACGCTTCGTTTCCAGGTGTGATGTTTGGATTACACAGAGAGGAGAAATATGTTAAGATTAAAGATTTATAGAAGGGTATTTTAGTCTATTTACCACTAATGGTTTTACCCACTAGTGGGTAAATAGACTCAGGCCTAGATGTGCCTTAAGTGATCCTCCAAAAAAGCATTATTTATAGAAGAAATTTACAGATGCTTTGGCATGATAACCAAAATTCCTAAAACGCTTAACAAGCATATAGGGAAAATTCCTCCTCTGAACAAGATATCCAAGATCACAAGATATCCAAGATCTTACCTGATTCATTTCTATCACAAGCTAATTCAATATCTTCAAGCCGATTCCATAGTGATCGGACGTTCCCAAAAAAAAAAAAAAAAAAAAATCCCAATAAAAAAAAAAAGAAAGAAAAAAAAACTTACATTATTCATTATTTCATTTATTTTGTTCACATTTCACACGGATGTTTCAGACTTTCACTCTTTCAGTTGCACATCACTACACGGACGAATGTTTCAGTTCCTTCAAACTTCATTCTTGCGACCATGAGACTTCAAGCTTCATTCTTCAACAGTTCAACTTCAACTCTTCAAGCATTTATTCTTGCTGCTGATGTCGGCATGCCGACCACCATCAGACTCTATCACGCCGATGCCGATTGTAAAAATAGAGACAGAGTCATCGCCTCATCGGAGGCCGCCCGCCGTCCTCTTTCCGACGTTACCGTTGCCGAATCACGTGTGCGGTGTGTCCTTGCCGGATTGCCGACGTCTGAGGTGGATTTAGTCTTCAGAGTTCAGACCTTCAGGCTTCAACTTCTTCTCTTCAAGCATTGATTCTTGCCGACGCCGACCATCAGACTCTGTAGGCTATAGTGACGCTGACGACGATCGTAATTCGTAAACAGAGTCATCGGTTTCGCCTCATCGGCCAGTTCAGTAAAGAAAGAAATAGCAAACATCAGGTGTTATTGTTTTTTTTTTAATTGCCTAATCTTTTTGTTTATCTTTTTATACTATTACTATGTTACCCAAAAAGCATTTGTCTAGATGTGAAAAAAAGAAAAAAGAAAAAACGTTACTCTTGAGAAATTTATTTTGAGAGTAGAAAATTCTCATGATAATTTGAATACTAATGAAAATTTGCATGATGATGTCAATGAGAATGAGAATTTGAATAAGAATGTGAATGACAATAAATTCTTGCATAATAATGTCAATGAGAATGAGCATTTGAATAATGATGTAAATGACAATGAATTCTTGGATAATGATAATGATGTCAATGAGAATGATGAAATAAATAATGCAAATGAACCTATTGATTGTTAGCCTTATCCCACATGGAGGATTTATCAAGGAGGTTTGGGTCTCTAGCTTATATAAAGAGACTCTTACTCCT
>JBBYHH010681694.1:0-10243 GCA_038382905.1 Daphne laureola
CCTAGGTCGCGGTTGCGAGCCTAAGGCCCCGAATCGCAGCCCTGGGCTCGCGAATCGCGACCGAGGGTTCTCGAATCGGCGACCATTGGCTGCGATTTGCGGCGAATTTGAGAGTAGGGCGGCCGACAGATGCGATTTCCAGTGATTTCAGCGATTTTCAGTGATTTTCGACATGGTTGGCAGCGGCAACAGCGGCGGTGGCGATGTTGGCGGTCCGACAGTTTGGCGGCAGCAGTGTTGGCGGGGTTTAGTTGGATGGTTTGAAAGTTTAAGGTAGTTTTCTTATGTTTGTAATTAATGTTGGGATGTGTATAAATGATTAAATTTAAAACTTGGGGTGTAAAAGATTTTTTTTTTTAAACTAGAGTTGCTGAAAATATAATTTTTTCATCAATTTCGTTAAAGTTAATGGTTAATGAATGGAAAAGAACTATAACTTAAAAAAAAAAAAGTTAAAAAACTGGATTTTATGAGTGCAAAAAGTTAAAACGGGACCGTAATGATACATGAATTAAAGTTACAGGACTACCGGTACACTTTACCCTATTTATTTAAGTAAAAGTTTACAGTTTGTTCTTTAATTGAGTAAATATATACTCCCTCCATATGGTATAATTTTTTAATTTGTACTTTACTTATATTTTCATAACGAAGAATGTGTAAAAAAACTTTAAAAAAAAAATAAAAAAAATAGGAACCGGACACATTCATTTTTGCATATTTATATAAATTATTTGTCTCTACATCACGGATACAAAAACATCTACGATTGATTAATGATAATGATTATAATTTATCTGTGAATAAACCGTACTGTTGTCATCTTAATACTTGATTATTCATACTTAAAATCCAAGAAATACATGATAAATGATACAAAATCAGGTGGAAATAAACTGAAAGCAAAGTTGAAGGTGAGAAACAAATGTTTTGTTTAATTAAATGCATGAAGGTGATCCCAGATAAAGATGTTTTAGTTTTTTGCCTTACTAAAAAAACGATTAATTATGCAGTCATAACTTATCACTGAAGCGGCCCAACGCCATGTCACTATCTATGTTTCTTGGGCCTGTTGGACAGGCCAATTTTGGGAAATTGTGGGTATATGTTTGAAAACTGATACTCTATGAGGTGAAAAATGATGATTTTGCTTCCAACTTCCAAGCAACGCAATAAAACTGAAAGGGATTTAGGTAGGGGTTAGGACCACAAGCATGATGTATAACAGCACTCACATCATATTTGAAATGCAAACTTATTAATGGTAGTTGGAAGTAGGAGTATTTCATAATCAATTAAGTCGCAAAAGTAAAAGTTTCATTTCTATCTTCTAATCTTCAGACTGATTTATATGATTTTTGATGATGAGATTTACCACCAAAGTTTAAATCCGAGCAATTTTAGCATCATAGTTTTTGTTGGTATCAATTGTGAATCGTAAGGAGTTATAAATAAGACCGATTCGAATACTAAGGGTGTCTTTAGTTTAGAGAATTTTTTAAAAATTCTCTAAAAACAGGAAATAAAATGAAAACATGTTTATTTAACTATTTTTGTTTTTATTTTTATATGAAAACGAAAATAAATTTATAAAGGATTTTGAAAACAATAATCTGACGTTTTCATCCGAAAACAGGTGACGATCATAGTCGAATAGTCACTGGACTATTGTCACACTACTGCGGACTGTCACCGGACCACCGCCGGAAGATCGTCGGGTCGCCGCCGAAAAGTTGCCGGAACGTTGCCGGAATTTTGCCGGAAAGTTTCCGGAATGTCGTCGGACCGTTGCCGGAATGTCACTGGAAAGGTGTCGGAATGTTGCCGGACCGTCGCCGGAATGTCGCAGGACCGTCGCCGGAATGTCGCCGGGCCACCGTCGGACCGTCACCGGACCGCAGCCGGAACGTCGCTAGACCATCGTCGGACAGTTGCCGGACAGTCGCCGGACCACCGTCAGACCTCCACCAGCCGGCGAACTCGCAAGGATCCGGTAATGATCCGACCGAAATTTTACAGCGGTCCGACGACGATTCGGTAATTAGTCCAATTTTTATTTTTAAAAAATTATTTTTAAAATTTTATTACTAAACGCGTTTTCAGAAAACTATTTTTGAAAATTACGTATTGAAAATGAAAACTAAAACACGAAATGAAAATAAAAACTGTTTTCATCAACTAAACGGTACCTAAGTGTCCGTTTAGTTTGAGAAATTTTCATTTCAAGTTTTTTTTGTAAATAGTTAAGATGTATAACTAAAGATTAAAGAAAAAAAACTTTATTTTCAAAACTTTAGAAAATTCATATATTAAAATAGAAAACCTTATTTTGAAATTTTCTATTTTAACACATGAGTTTTTCAAAGTTTTAGAAATAATGTTTTATCTCGTTAGTCTTTAATTATATATCCCAATTATTTACAAAGGAAACTTGAAATGAAAATTTAAAAAAAAAATCCAAACTAAAGGTACCGTAATGTTTTGAATTTGTGCCAATTTTAAAGTTTGTGTTTTTAAAAGATTGATGACATGAGAGTAAACGTTGTGGAGAAAGTTGAACTTTTCAAAATATTTTGGATATAAAGTTGGAGAAATCAATGTTTTTGAACGTTTATATGTAGCTTTTAGTAACAGAAACGAACAGTCTTACATGGTTGAAGCTGAGCCCTTGTTGTTGTTGTTCTTCTTCTTCTTCATCACCAGAAATGAAGGCTCTGGTGCCCTCTGTGGGGATGAGTATGGCGGTTCTGGCTCAAGTTAGTAGCATGGAACTGCAGAAAGCAGCGATGTCCAGAGGGACAAACAAATATGTCCTTATTGTCTACTCCAATGTCATTGCTTCCCTCGTTCTTCTTCCTTGCGCTTTCATCTTCCACGGGTATATGGAGTATTAATCAATCTGTTGCTACTACCTACTTAATTTTTAATTAAGTTGTTGATCAATCCTGTTAAATTTTGGTTTCTTACAGATCGGTTCGTCTTCCACTCAGATCCGTTATTCCCTTCAGAGTCTTCTTGCTTGCCATAATAGGGTAGGCCAGTTTACAGGAAGAGCAAAGTTTGAATCTTTAACTGCAGTTTGTTGTTTAAATTGGAACATGAATTCTTTCAGGACTGCTGCACAGCTGTGTGGGTATGCTGGAATACAGTACAGTTCCGTTGCACTTGAAACTGCCATGCTCAATCTCATTCCAGCTTTCACCTTCATTCTTGCTCTCACTTTCAGGTCTCTTATTAAAGTTCACTTCTTTAATCATTCCAACTTTTTTCCCATCTGGGATCTTAAAATCTTGATACTTTAGGATGGAAAAGGCAGAGTTGAGAAGCAGGAGCAGCCAAGCCAAGTCATTGGGCACACTGGTCTCCATTTTAGGGGCACTTGTTGCAACACTCTACCAAGGGCCACCCATTTTGGGGCCTCTTTTGAAAAGTAGTACCTCTCCAAAAATTCTGGTTTTTTTCACACCACAGCTAAACTGGATTTTAGGGGGAGTTTTGCTTGGAGGGGAAGCTTTCTCAATTTCAGCATGGTATATTCTGCAGGTAGAGATATCAGTAATACCCAACTTACAGGAACAAAACATGAACACTAATGTCTTGTCTTTCTGCTAATTATGCAGACAATTATACTGAAAGACTTCCCGGCGATAATCACTGTGTTGTTTTACCTCTGCTTCTTCAATGCAGCTCTAACTGCTGCATATTCTGTGATTCTAGTTGATGACAGGAATGCTTGGATACCAAGACCTGATATAGGCTTAGTAGCTATAATGTACCATGTAAGTGTGCATTTACTAATTGGAGTCTTGTTTATTATAAGCTGCACACTGATCATGCATGAATGAATCCAAGTCTGGGTTTTAATTATCTTTTCTTGTGGTGTCCATAGGGCATAGTTGCTACTGTTCTTCGCATCGGTGTCACCTCCTGGTGCTTGTCTAGGGTTGGACCTCTTGTTGTGTCCATGTTTAAGCCATTAGCAATCATCTTTGCTGTTGTGATTGGGGTCAGCTTTCTTGGAGAGACACTCTTTCTTGGAAGGTAGGTACTGTTTTGGGAATCTTTAAGCTTTAAAGAAACCAATGATTCCCTATAAATGGTGACAATAATTTGTTGTCTTTTGCAGTTTGTTTGGTGCGGCAATAATTGTGTGTGGATTTTATGCTGTTCTTTGGGGGAAATTTAAAGAAGGAAAGATGATTAATGATGAAATTTCCAAATCAGCAGAGCAAAACGTACCGTTTTTACAGAACACGGATGAAGAGGGGAGATGTGTTGCTTAAAGACGTTGACCTCGTTTGGTAATAGCTGTTTCAAGTAGTTGTAGTGTTTTAGATAATTTTTTAATGGTTAAGATCAACAGCTACAGCTAATCGTGAAAAACTATTCGTAGATGACTTTTTAAAACGCAAAAACTAGTTTTAAAAAACTGTTGCCAAATACACCCGTTAGCAACTTGTTGCCTATTGTTGGTAAGTGAACTTGAAAGGGTGAAAGGGTAAATTTGTATTGTACAGTTTGGAAACAACTTTCAATTAACTTGAAACGCTGAAAGGGTAAATTTATTACAAAAATTTATGAAATCTCTAAATTTGTAACTAAAATTCATTTTGAATCGAAAATATCATTAACGTTTTTTTTAATGTGTAATTTTGCTACTCGACGTTAAGTTATCCCGATTAACGCTCATGTGACATGTCACTGGATGATTATGTGGACATTAACTGTACATTTTGTAGGGTTAATATCTAATTTCACCTTCAAATCTATCATAACTTAAGAGTTGAATTGATAATTTTATAAATTATAAGTGAAATTATAACATTAATCCTACAAAAATATACAGTTGATATTCAGGTAATCCCCCACGGCAGATGAGCGTCAACTATAACAATTTAACGTCTATTGACAAATTTACCTTTTCAATAAAATATTAGTGATATTTTCAATTTAAAATGAATTTCAGTGACAAATTTAGAGATCGAACTTCAATGGCAAAATTACTAATTTTCCCAACTTGAAATTTACTACTCCCTCCCACCCTTCAATAAAATTGCAATATTTGACTTTCGTAAGATAAATAATTGAAAAATCCAAAATAAGAATATATTTACAAAATTATGAAAGAGTAACAAAAATATGTTTATGCTTTCCCAAAAAACAAAAAATGTGTACCTTCTATTTATATTTTGTATTTAGAGGCTTATTGGTGAGTAATGACACAAATCTTTTCCTAAAAAATCACTTCTTATAATTTTCATATCAAATTAAAACAAAAAAAAATCTACTTTTATCCCAAATTTATTAAAAAAGAACACACCCTAAATATTATTTTCATCGATTGACTGACTGGAAAATACGATACTGTTCTTAAATACTGAGTGGCAATATAGTTCGAAGAAAGATTAATGGTAAATTTCGCCATTAGTTTTATGTCTAGTGGCAAATTTGCCTTCAAGCCTTTAGTAACGAACCCTTTCCAAGTAATTCTGCAGACTCGGGCTCGGCCCATAAGCTTTGAGCGAAGGCCCACCGAATACTTTAACGATTAAATAAAGTTCGGTCAAAGTCCGATGAGCCCAAGTATCAGCCGCCATGAAAGAAACTTCGACAGCTGCGCAGTCAGCACTTCCTGCCAAAATTCGACGATGATGAATTGAAACCTTCCAATCATTTCACTTACTCATTTCGACAATCGACATGTGAATCCACTGGAGCAGAGACGGAAGGTTGAGTTTGGTTCTGAACTGTGGGACAGCAAACAACCGCCAACAATGGCGACGGAGATGGCCGTACCGACCATCGGAATGATGCTGGCTGAGTGCGTCCAAGTCGGCCTGATGCTAGTCTCGAAAGCCGTCATGTCTCGCGGAATGAGCAGCTTCGTCTTCATCTTTTATTCCAACGCCGTCGCCGCACTCATTCTGCTCCCGTCCTCGTTTCTTGTCCACAGAGCACAGCGTCCTCCGATGTCGTTCCGGGTCCTTTCTGGGTTTTTCGCCCTTGGCCTTCTTGGGTATGCCGATCCACTCTGAAAGCTCTGAATTTTACTTGCCGAATTTTGTGTTTAATTGAGTGATGAAGTAAAGATTCTTACTTTTTCAGTTGTTTAGCTCAGATATTTGGTTATGCTGGGATTTACTATAGCTCAGCCACGCTTGCTACGGCCATGCTCAATCTCATCCCGGGCTTCACCTTCATACTTGCTGTTGCTCTGAGGTTTTTCTCTTCATCTTGCTGCTTGCTGTTGAGCTTCAACTTGCTTTGTATCAGGCCGTCATGATTTCATATTCTAGTACCAGTGTAACTTTATACAGATTTTAGAATTAACAGAACATGCTAGCATTACTCGTTAATGTGCCTGTCATCAGTCCAAAGTTCTGACTCATCTGCAACTAGTTTTTGTAATTCGGGACAAATACTATAGATTCAGCTAGTACTCAAAACAGTTCAGTCGTCAATGATCTTTCACGAATCTATCTTGAAGAGTAAATTGCATTGCTAACAAGATGAAGGATGGATACTGTTTTGTGCTATTGGCATTAGCCTTACATGTGATGTGCCATTGTCAACTGTTGGTCAGCAATAAGATTCAGTTAGTACTTTTGCTGCTTCGGCGAACCTTGTCATGGATTTTTCAGCATTAATGTGATATCTCCAGTTACTTTTGCTTTAAATCTATTTTTCATTGCAACTCTCTTGATTTTGATTGCAAAATGATGTTGGAGCCTTGGAGGTCTGGTTATAAAAACTGGTTGCCTGTTAAACTGATGGCTCTTAACAATATGGTTAAAACTATTTGCTTGGTAATTTCAGTATGGAGCAGCTGAACCTGAGAAAGTTCAGCAGCTTGGCTAAAACAGTAGGAACCATTCTCTCAATTGGAGGGGCATTCGTTGTTACTTTGTACAAGGGACCTGCGCTTGTGACAGCACCATCAGCTCTGAACATCTCTTATCAATTTCATGCGCAACTATCAACCTGGGTGATCGGAGGATTGTTTCTCACAATTGATTGCATATTTGCTGCTTCCTTCCTTATTTTACAGGTCAGTTTGAACTGGTCGAACAGGTATTTGGCTGAATACTCTGATGAGGTAACTTATTATATTATATGTGTGTTTTTGTGCCATTCAAACGAAGAAAAGTGTGCTTGTATCCCTATCTTGCTTATGGAAAGAAATATGTTATAGTCTTGGTTGCTTCTCTACTTTATTGTCCATGAAAAATGAAGCTCATCTTGATTGCTGATCATACAGGCACGTATTCTAAAGAAGTTCCCAGCTGAGCTGACTGTAGTATTCTTCTACTGCTTCTTTGTGTCTATTCAATCTGCAATAATTTGCTTGGCTATGGAAAGAGATTTTAGAGCCTGGAGCTTATCTCAAATGAGATGGTTAGCTGTTCTCTACTCTGTAAGTTGGAAGACTTGACTAAAATGTTCATATTCCTAGTTGCTAGTCCGCTTGCTGAAATGAATTGTATGATCCTCACTCGTTATAATTCTTACCGGCAGGGTGTTTTTGGCTCGGCATTTCAAGTTGGGATTTCAACATGGTGCTTGCGAAGGACTGGACCCGTTTTCGTTTCTATGTTCAAGCCTTTAGGGATTGTTATTTCAGTAGGTGTTGGTGTCATCTTCCTTGGGGATGACTTCTTTCTTGGAAGGTAATATATTCATCATAAACACCATTAATGGAGTATTATTATTGAAAAGAGCTATTATATGAGCTGTCTATTACTACTCAGTAAAACGCACAGCTATTCTAATCGATGCATGGGGTGAACTTACAAGATTTGATCTTTAGGTTGCCTTCAGAAGGTACTGATTGTCAACATGTACTTCTTGAAATGGCAGCTTGATCGGATCGATTTTCATCGTCACTGGGTTCTATTCTGTGATGTGGGGAAAGGCTAGTGAGCAGAAGATTAAGGCATACAAAGATGTGGTGGAATCAAGTAGCCAAACAGAGCCTCTCCTACCTAATAGTAGTAATTCAGAAGGAATGTAGAACAACGATCTCGTTCTGGATTCAACGGTAACATTTTATTCTTACTCTTGTTAATAAACAAATCGCGTAGAAACCAGGGTAAATAGCTGCTCCTAAGGTTCTCAAAGTAGTACAGTATATAGTTGCCTTCTGTAATATTTTAGGCAAATACATGGCTCTTAGTTATAATTAATCTGGATTAATTAGACCATGCCTTCAGAATCAAATCATGTACCTATATTACTTCCGCCCTGGCCTATTCACCATGGCCGGGCTCACATTTAGCTTACAATCAATTATTGTCACTTTTACAGCTTTTTATTCTACACAAATTTTACTTCCATTGGTAATAGTCACTTTCTTCTGGTGCTTCTTATAGCCCCACCAGTCTTGTTGGCACATTTATTTCATGTCCTCCATTTTAGGTGGCGATCATAAAATCTGTAGGCCTTGGCAGTACTATAATAGCAATTCAGTCATGAAAAGAGAACGTTTTGGTTACTGATAAATGATGAAACCTGTGATGTGGGGACTTGTGTTTCATGAATCATGCTGCCCTTATGAGCATTTTCCTTTATAGTAAAACATATAGAGATGAGGTAATATGAATGCCCAATAAATAGGATAAACTGGACAAACTTGTACTACAAAATTGCATCTTCAATGTAATTGGTTCTTTTTATCTTCTCTCCCAAATTCACACAGAGTTTTAGTTTTTGTTTTGGCCAGCAGTTAGTTAATGTCCTCCAGTTTAGGTGCAGGCCCAGTTGCAATTCAGTCACTGAAAAAAGACATGAGAGACATTTCAGTCCTCCATTTTCCTCATGGATATGTTTCCATTTGATCAATTTTAACTCAAAAAGAGTCCTTGGAAAAATATTGCTGCAATATCATAAAATACGTCCTCAACAAGATAATTAACCAAACAACTCTGTTGCATCATCAACAGACTAATCAGACAAATGTTGGGGAGGCCACATTATTTAGTACCAAAAGGCTGGCCTGCAAACTAATGTTCATGGAGACTTTTCACTGTGATTAAGCAGTGAGAAGATAGTCATCAATCTCCTTGAAGTTCTTCATAGCAAATTCCTTAATAGCATCCGGGTTAGGGATCTCTTCATGAGCCTTCTCATACTCACATGACCATTTCACCAAGCTTCCCTCTCCCTTCGGGACGACAACCATTGTGGCCTTGTATGTCTTGTAGAACTTGAGAAGATCCCCTCCAATCACAGAATAAACATAAGTCTTCTCAGCATGTTTCACTTCCTCGATTAGCTCTTTCGAGACCTTCACAAACGGAGAGCCTGCATGAAAAAAAAAATGATGAATCAATCTGAACGTTTCGCCAAACTTGTGAAAGAAAAATGACAACAGTTTTTCCCTACCTTCGGCATAGTTAACAAGGCGGATCGATCCGGGGCTCTTGCCATCACCTTGAAGGACTTGGATGCTCTTGTAGTCATGAGAGAGTGCCTTGGGGAAGACGGTGGTGGAGTCACCAATGCACTCCCATATCTTGTCCGCGGCAGATTTCATCTCGGCTTCTACATGAATCTGCCCGGTGGTGGCCATTAGGGGCGTTAAAGAATGGGACAAGCAGGTTTTTTAACAGAGGAGAGTATGAGGAAAAGGTATTTAACTTGAGGCACAAGGTAGGAAGGGGGTGGGTTTTATAATGGCAGTGGTTGAAGGTGGAGAATATGGGGCATTAAATTGGGCTAGTACAGGCTCAACTGTCTGTGTCCACAATGGGCAGGGTCCATGGTGAAAATTTCCAATATAGGATAAGACGGGCCAAAGGGCGGTGGCCCGAGAACACAAGTGTAACTGTCTAAGTAATTATGGCGCTCACAGAGTGGGTGAAGTACCCTTTTTTGGTGTTCCCTCTCTACCCCTACTATATATAATTAACAGTATTAACTAATCTGATAATTTTTCAACGTATATGTAACACTAATCCATTTACTAGATGGGACGACAAAAGATGAGATCTGATCTTATCTTCATAAAAAAAGTACTTGTGCTAGTACTCATATTAGTAATTATGAATTTAAACACCTTCCGTCTCATAAAGATTGATTTTTGATATTATATTTAACTCAATTTTTAATTTTTAGAAAAGAAGAATTTGTTAGAAAGATAAAAAATATATATTTAGAAACTAGACACATTCATTTAACATGTGCATATAAATCACTTGACGTTACAAAATAATTAAAGTTTGTTTGCTTTATTTTCAAGAATGCT
>JBBYHH010681805.1:0-10242 GCA_038382905.1 Daphne laureola
GGTCTGAGAAGGAGGGGACCGAGGTTGGTGGTAGGGCATTGTACCAGTCTGATGTCGCCCCTACCAGTACCACCTCGAAGCATTTACACAGTTTGAAATTGGTTTGTTTTTTATTCATTGTGTGAAAGGTGACTCATCTTCTACAGCGAGGGCGATCAGCCGATTGAAGGCTGTCCTCCTTCGTTCTCTCTCGATCTCCCCCAACCTTTGGAGTACTTGGCGAAGAAGATAATCTCTTGGGTTTTCCCTATTGAGACATTCTTCCATGGGTCATTTTTCCCTTGGTACCCAGTGCTCTTCTGGGGTTCTAGACCTTCAGCTGTGCCTCCTTCCCTCGGGAGCCCTTCTAGGCGACCTTAAGAGCCCATATCTATCCCTTCCTCGCATGACCTGGACACTCAGCTTGTAAGAGCATTCTTGATGCCTTTGCCCACTTGGGCTATGTGCTCTGGCTTGAGGGGTCCTACTTCTCCACCTTCTGGGAGGGGATGCTCATCGTGAGTTGCGTTCCCTTCCTCTGTGAAGTTCTTGCGACACCACGCATCTGATATTCTAGACTAGTGGTAACTCTGAACTAGTCACTGATTATTTTGATGAGTCGTCTTTGTATAGACTGAGAGTACACCTTAATGGAGTTTCTCCAGGGACAGTTTGCTCTCTCGCTTCACCTTCCATCTCTTCATAGTAACTCGGATCATCCGAGCTTGTTCATATATCTGAGCTCCTGGGTACCTCCTGAGAACGGTGCATCTCCTCCCTAGCCCTGGATTTGGATGGATGTTCCTGAGGATTTCCATCATTCCCACTGATGGTGCTAATTGGTGGCAGATCTGCGGGATGGACCGCCACTCCCTTGAGCTTTTCTTGGAGGCGTGTTTGGATGATGCTGGATGGCATGGTTGATCTGGTGTGACCTATAACCAAATAGGTTAACTTGGATCAACTGGAGGGTTTCCCTAATTGATCAGGCCTCCGGTGCTCAAGTTAATACTTAGTGTTAATCTGGAAGGACGAAGCTAGGACATAATGAATAGTGAATCATTACCTCAATAGTTGTTATGTTCTGGTTATTTATAGTCAGTCATTTCATAGTAGTTTTGTCTTATTCTATGGTAGACAGTTAGAGAAGTGTCAGGGTTCGTACCATTTTGTATGGTCTTCCCGAACCAGTGAAGATTTAGGGATGGGTATTTGGTCGCTTCGGGTTACCTCCTTTGGGTGGACGTGGTCCGAGTACGTGGCCCTTAATTACTTGGCTGGTTCTCGTTTGGGTGTATTGTTGACCTGCATTTTTATTAAGGCTGGGTCAAGGTCTGCTGGGCCTGGTTGGGCCTTTAGGCCCCGTTGGCTATCAATGCTAAAATTGTTGGCTTTGAATGTCTTAAGGATATGTATATTGATGATCTTGATTTTGGAAAATTTTATAAGAATTGTGCTCAAAGTAGCCAAGAAGGCTACTATATTTTTTATGGCTTTTTGTTTAAGATGAAAAGGTTGTGCATTCCAAAATGATCAATGAGGGAGGTGATAATAAAATAAGCTCATGGAGGCGGTCTAATGGGACAGTTTGGTGTTCTCAAAACACTTGAGGCCGTAAGAGAGAATTTTTATTAGCCTCACCTCAAGAAGGATGTGGCCAACGTGTGTGCAAGATGTGTGACATGCCACAAAGCCAAATCAAGTCTAGAACCGAAAGGGAAGTACACCCCTCTTCCAACTCCTTCTTTACGATGGGTTGACATTAGTATGGACTTTATTTATGGTTTGCCTAGAACTTCTCATGGTCATGGTGTTATCTTCGTTGTGGTAGATAGATTTTCTAAAATGGCTCATTTCATACCATGCCATAAAATGGATGATGCATCTCATGTAGCAAATATTTTCTTTAAGAAAATTGTGAAGTATCATGGCATTCCTAGATTAATTGTGAGTGATAGGGATTCTAGGTTCTTAAGCCATTTTTTTAGAAGACTTTGGTCTCGGTTAGGTACTAGTTTAATGTTTCTACTTCTAGTTATCCACAAACCGATGGATAAACCGAAGTCACCAATAGAACCCTTACCACTATCTTGAGGACCATACTAAAGAAAAATTTGAAGGAATGGGTAGAGTGTCTTCCTCATGTTAAGTTTGCATATAATAGGAGCTTTCATTCTACTACATCCCATAGTCCTGTTGAGGTAGTTTATGGCTTCAACCCCTAAACACCTCTAGATTTAGTGGCATTGTCAAATTCAGATTGGGTTGATATAGGAGGAAGGAAGAAAGCTCAAAGTATGAAGGAATTGCACACTAAAGTTAAACAACTTGAAAAAGCAAATGAGTCTTATGTTAGGAGGGCCAACAAGGGTATAATAACTTAAAGCTTTAAAGTAGGATATTAGGTGTGGTTACACCTAAGAAAAGAAAGATTTTTTCAAGCTAGGAAGAGTTAGCTTGCACCTAGAGGAGATGGTGCATTTCAAATCACAAAAAAGATAGGAAACAATGCATATGTGCTTGATTTACCTTGTGATAGATCCTATGGTGTTCATGCCACATTTAATGTATGTGATTTGGCTCCTTTTGTAGGTGAAGAAGAAGATGAGAATCTGAGGACGGATTCTTCTCAAGAAGGAGGGTATGATGAGGACATCACTCCACAAGAACCTCAAGCTTATACTCCAATGGCTCAAGCTCAAGAAAGAGGGACTTCTCAAGCTTCAAAGATCACTCCAAGCCCATTTAAAGGCTTAGGAGGATCAATTACAAGATAAAGAGCCAAGAAAGCTCAAGAATGTCTCAATACATTTATGAAGATGATGGCTCAAGACTAAATTGAAGAAGAGGCCCAAGAAAGACTTCTCAAGCTTTAATTTATGAACATTCAAGTCAAAGAAAGACGTAGCTCAAATGAAGGTCTAACCATCACTTTACTTGAATATCAAGAAAGGACTAAAGCCCCGATGCAAGTTTGAGGTGCCATTTATATGCACCCCAAACCCACGCCTTACCTTAAACATTTTTGGAGAAATGGATCCAGGGATCCACCAACAACAAGGTGAGACACCATTTTGACGCCTTGAAATGGCGCATACCTCCATGTACACCTTGGAGTTACCCAATGTCACCGTATATCACCCCAAACTAATACCTCATGTTGTATTTTTTCTCCCAGACCATCAGCTCCTCAAGGCAAGGTGCCATGCACCACCCTTCCAACTGGCACCTGTAACCCACACCCCTTTGTTGTTCATCTTCCGGATTTTCTTATTCCTTAGCCTAATTTTGTTTCCAAAGACCATGCTTGATGATGAAGGACCATAACTTCCAATTGTTACTGAAATGATCAGCCTTCCTAAGTCTATTTTTCATAAAAGGAAGACTTAGCTTTATATTTGTAACTTAGAACATATTTTGAATTGAAACTACTCCAAGTGAGGCTGAGTTCATCTTTGTTCTTGTTGTTTGCTACCTTCCATCATCACCTTGATCCATGAAAGTGGAATCAAGCTTGACATCTAGTGTTGCCTTTCATTTGAGGATTGAGGTGCTAGATCCATTCCTTTCCTGGCAATTAACTTCTTTGGGTCAATTCATTTGAGTATTGGAATAAAGGAGAACCAAATTGTTACTTGTTCTTGAAACTTCATCAAGCTAGATCATTGCAAGAAGATTGATCCACTACACTTGTAGTGAGGATCATATCAAATCAAGAACATAATCATGCAAACATGTTCTCTAATCCATAAATAAACATAATCAAGCATCAATTTCATCAAACAAACATCCATAAAGACTAAAATAAAAAATCCCCAATTTCTAGGGTTTAAACCTCAAATTCAAATTCATGGATCAAAATTATAAATTGGAGGGTCTTGAGGATTATTACCTTAGTTATTGATGTAGATTGATGAAGATATGAAGAATGGAAGTGAATTTATGTAAGAAAATTTGAGTTTGAGAGTAGGATGAGGAAGAACTCGAATTTCGGCGTGGTGGTAGTTGACGACGATGGTGTTTGCAGGAGATGAAGATATGTTGAAGTGTTGATGATGATAGGCCATCCAACCTTTTAAATGAACCTCGAGGGTCACCCAACCAAGGGTCATGCCATTTTTTTGGAGGGGTCACGTGACTCATAGGGGTCACGCCATGTTAATTCTTCAAGAGCCCTCACGCGGGGTCGTGTAATTAGGGTCACATCGTGTTGATTGTGCGGACTTCCTTTCAACAGAGTGTGGCTCACTGTCGCGCCATTAGGGTCACGTGAAACTCCTCACCATCAGAACCCCCGCGCCAACATCTAAGCGCATGGGTAGGGTCACGTGAGTAGGGGTCACACCTTTCATCCTGAAACTTAGCATTTTGCACTTGAAACTCTTGGAATTTTCACTCTGAAGATTCCAACACATTTTTAATCTGTAATGTGAATCAACTCCTTCCATTTCTAACATTAAGATCATCATTGCACCAACTATTATTAATTTTAACAAAATCAAGGAAATTAAGAAAAAGAGTGGAAGACAAGATACTGAAATCCACTTGGTTTGCTTCCCAAGAAGTGCCATGTTTGAAGCCCTTAGCTCGGCATGGATGATCATCACTTGACTTGTGGAACTTCAGCAAGCTCCATTTAAGCAATTTTCAGATTATCTTATCCAAAATAGTACTTCAATCTTTGACTAATAACTCCACCGTACCATAAGGAAAATCTTGAATAACTTGAAATGGTCCTTAACATCTAGACTTTAGCTTGCTCGGGGAAAGATTAATTCTAGAATTTTATAGTAACACCTTTTTACCAGGGTGAAAATCTTTCCTCAAAATCTTCTTATCATGCCACTTCTTTGTTTTCTCCTTATAAATAAGGGCATTATCATATGCATCTAGACGGGGCTCTTCAAGTTCATTTAATTGGATCATCCACTTCTCTCTAGCTCTCTTCAAGTCATAGTTGAGATTTTTGATTGCCCAATAACACTTGAATTCAAGTTCCACTGGGAGATAACATAGTTTCCAAAAAAGTAATTGAAAAGGGGACATATCCAACGGTCTCTTGTATGTTGTCTGGTATGCCCATAAAACTTCATCTAACCATTGTGACCAATCCTTCCGGTTAAGATTCACCGTATTCTCAAGAATATCCTTTATCTCTCGGTTCGAGATTTTTGCTTGCCCATTGGTTTGAGGGTGGTAGGCAAGGGTAACTTTGTGCACAACTCCATTCTTTGAAAAGGTCATTTACATAAATTTGTTTATGAAGTGTCTACCTTCATCACTTATCCAAGTTTTAGGGACACCATAACAAGAGAAAATATTCTTATGCAATAATCTCAAAACCATTTTCGCGTCACAATTCGGAGTAGCAATTGCCTCCACCCATTTTGACACATAATCTACCACAACTAGGATATATTGATTTCCATTGGAAGGTGGGAAAGGTCCCATGAAGTCTATGACCCAAGCATGAAATATTTCAATCTCTTGAATTAGCTTCAAAGGCATTTTATTCCTCCTCAAAATACCACCCATCTTTTGGCACCGATCACATGAATAAACCAAGGTATAAGTGTCTTCAACCATAAAAGGCCAATAAAATCCAACTTGATGAAATTTTTAAACCATCTTGGCCAGGCCATGGTGACCTCCACATTTCAAAGCATGACATTGATTTAAAATCTCTAAATCTTTTTCTCTTGTGACACATCTTCTTAAAACTTTATTGGGGCACATATTAAATAGATTGGGATCCTCCCAATAATAGTGCCTCAAATTTGACCTGAATTTTCTCTTCTGTTGTCTTGTTATACTATGAGGGAGACATTTTCCCACCAAAAAGTTGGCAAACTCAGCATACCAAGGTTGATTCTTCTTCCCCAGAACATATCGATGTTCATCTAGATAACATTCTTGTATAAGTGCTTCATTCCCCTCTTCGGAATTTTCCAACCCGGACAAATGATCTGTAACAACATTTTCTTAACCTTTCTCATCCTTGATTTCCAAATCAAATTCTTATGAGAGGATAATCCATCTCATCAATCTGGCCTTTGTTTCCTTCTTTGTTGTAAAAACCGAATAGCCATGTGATCCGTGTAAATAATAACCTTGGAGCCCCCAATGTAAGATCAAATTTTTTCGAAAGAAAATACCACGGCAAGAAACTCTTTTTCGATGGTTGTATAATTCTTTTATGCACTTTCAAACACTTTACTCACATAGAAAATAACTCGAAAAAGCTTCTCTCTTTGCTGTCCAACCACCGCACCGACCGCAAAATCACTTGCATCGCAGATAATCTCAAATGGCTCATCCCAATTGGGTGTCACAACCACCGGGGCTTCAACTAACTCTACTTTTAAAGAGTGAAATGCAAGGAGACAACTCTCGTGGAATACAAATGATGCATCTTTCTCCAATAAATTGCATAGAGGTTTGGAAATCTGAGAAAAATCCTTGATGAAACTTCTATAAAATATGGCGTGCCCGAGAAAGCTTCTTATCCCCTTCACATTTTTTGGTGGAGGAAGTTTTTCAATAACGGACAGCTTTACCTTGTCCACTTTCAGCCCTTCTTTTGAAACTTCATGACCAAGTACTATAGCCTTTTGAACCATAAAATTGCATTTCTCCCAATTGAGGGCTAAGTTAGTCTCTTCACATCTTTGAAGCACTTTGTCAAGATTTCCAAGGTAAGCATCAAATGAATTCCCATATACCAAAAAATTATCCATAAATACTTCCATACATTTCTCGATAAAATATTCAAAGATAGTCGTCATGCACCGTTGAAATGTTGTGGGTGCATTGCAAAGACTGAATGTCATTCTTCTAAAGCCATAAGTTCCCTAAGAACTCATGAAAGTAGTCTTGTGTTGATCTTTTGGGGCTATAAAAATTTGATTGTAGCCCGAGTATCCATCCAAGAAATCATAATATTCTTGTCCCGTATTTCCCATCACTTCACCATTACCATTTAGACTCCCAACACCTCTCACGCCCAAGTGCATCTTGGAGGCCCGAGCCTAACTCAAGTCAAGGCCCATGCCTTAAACTCTTGCCCCAAGGTCACTCACAACACCTTGGCCCAAGACATGTCCAAATTGGCCAATCCCAACGCTAAGGAGAACCATTCTCAAGGGTACCCTACACTTGAAGTCCACCAACCAAGTACTCAAATTTTTCAAAATGACTTGTTGGTGAACTCTTCAAAGTTCCCTAGATATGTAGGGTACCTTACAAATGAAGGGTACCCCTGCCCTACACCAGATTGAGGTGCTCTACATGTTTTACCGGCTTCTTGATGTGATCCTTCCTGGGGTGGCCCATACAAGAATCATCTCCTATTCCAAATCTAGCTTGAAAGAGTTCTAAAAGGGGCGGAAATGGTAGAAGTGGCTCTGATCACCTCCTCGCTCATACGATAGAGCAATAATTAGAATAGTGTCGGGATAAATATGGATCGAGCACCTCCCCGCTCAGGGTGATGGAGCAATACTTGATATAAACCTTGAGGGCCATAATGACGCCTTAAGAGCTGGAGGTGGAAGAAGCAGACATTGAGAACAAGAAGAAGAAGATGATGATTCGACTCAACTTCAAAATTATGTTCTAAGTTACAAAATGAAGCAAGTTTCCTATTTATAATGGTTGATAGGAAGGTGGTAGGTAGCATACTTGGTTGGTAGGAAGGTGGTAGGTGGAACATGTTCCTAAAATCAAGGGATATGTAATGATGGCTAGGAAATGCTATTTTTAGGTAGGTGGGTGTGGTAGTAAGGCTTAAGTCTTATGATAAGGAAAATGGGCCCACCTTCCTTAAAATAAGATAGGCTAAGGGGAGCATCTTTCTTAAAATAAGGTAGGCTACTTTTCTATCTACCAAACCATCCTAGTACATTATGTAACTTCAAATTTCATAGCTAAGTCTTCCCCAACTCTGGGATGGCACGTGGGATGCTTCAAGGGCATGTATTGGTTCATGACAAAGGTATGCCTGAGATAGTACCAAGATGCTCAGTAACTCCAAAATTGGTCCGGATTTCACCCTACCTTCCAATGATCTTCAAGCTTGGCTTGGGTGTGTGTCTCTGGACCTCAGGTTTACATCACTTCTAAATGGCAATTTTATGATACAACCATGGAGGAATCACATCCAAATGGCTAGAAACATACAAGAGGACCTAAGATACATTGGGAATAATGATGGAGTTGTTAGAGACTTATTAGAGGAGTTAATGGAGCATTTGGAGCCTTAATGACGTGTTTTAAGCCCTTGTTTTGCCTTTAACTCTTTCCAAACATTTTCTTCTCTTAATGTAAGATATTACTACATCATAATAGGCTAGAATAAATCAGATTTAACCATATAGTCATTGAGATATTAGTATTTGCATTCATCTCCTTTATTATGTGGAGGAAATGCCTAGTTTAATAGCCATATTTATTATGTGCTAATGTGAGCCATCCTTGGCCTATAAAAGGAGGCAAGGCACGCCATTTTCATCACCAATCTAAATATCAACACTTTTGCATACTTGAGAGCATTCTCTTGTTGATCTATCTTTATTTTCCACTCAACTCTTGTCCAAGTTTCTTGAGCAAGTTTATTAAAATCCAAGATTGTCTTCTCACTTGAAGAAGAAGGTGTTGGATCCATCTACACCCACCTTATGTCACCACCACCCCGTCCGCACACGGCCCAATAGGAAGCGGTCACGGGGTCGGTGTGGGCAGCGGTGCACTACACCTGCAAAAACTTATATGGCGCAGCTTACTAGTGGGTAATTTCCCATACATGTCCCTGTAAAACAACACAGCAGAAGAGTTCATGCAATAACTGAGCTCCACTCACACCAGATATCCAGAAAGAAGGCTGCCCCAGGCAAGCACTTTAGATAATATAAACATCCATACTTCCAAAACAAGTAATCAACAAATATCCATACAACCACATCATCGAATACATGTTTGATTACATGAACAACTTAAAGCTATATGATCATGCATGCTATGCTACAGAGCGTTCTACACAGCTAATCGGCAAAAAACCTACTAAGTGCTATTCTCGGGTCGATGGGGATCCAAGTGTGCGCCCGAACAACTACCGCTACTGTTAACCGTGCTACAAACCATAAACCACAAAACCGTTAGTCAAACTCCATAGTTTGTAACGGCAAACCAATAACTAACAACCTGAACCAATAAATAGTATTGCTTTCACAAGACACCACCATTAAAGGAGCTATTGTACCTCCGGTACAAAACACTAACGGCCGGGCAGAACACTACTCCGCGGCCCCTGAACCTAAAGCTCCTGAAATGTTTAAAAGTAAGGGGATGAGTTCTCGAAAGAACCCAGTAAGGGTGCAGTAGATATAACAGTTTTCTTCTCGTATTAACCTGCAATGACAATGTTAGAGTGACAGCATAATATATCATAATCATAATACACTTTAATATCCATAGTCCGGAGTCTCCTACAACATATACACATCACATACATATGGTACCAGCGAGGGCCTAGGACCCTTAACCATCGTAAACCAATCACATTGGAGGGTTTGTGGTCGCAAAGACTCACCGAACCAGTCCCATCGTGCTAATGAAGATGTATAGAAACCAAACCTCATATCGGAGGGTTCATGATCATGATCACAGAACCAGTCCCTTCGTGCTCATGGTGACGCACAGGAAACATACCATACCATGTCATATACGAGGGCTCGGTGTCACGCGGACATCTAGAACCATGACATGTTGTGTCACTCACTATTGGTTAGAGGTCACATAGACATAAGAACCGAAACACATGCCTTTGACATCATCGGGTTCGGTGGTCACAAAGACACACGGAACCGTTGCATATTCCTTAACCTGCACACCCCTATCTCTACCATGGAACTAGTCTTAGACTCAACTGTCGAGATCTAGGACCGAAGTCAGAGATCAAGGTCTAAGACTAATCTCAACCAACCTACATGATGCTAAGCAAAGCTTAATACACACCCAAGAAGGTTAAACCCTTACCTGGAAGCAATAGGAGTATCGTTCCCTCAAATTACTTTTGGAACCTTCAATACTAGGTGAAAATCATCAACTTCAATCAATACCTAACCAATTCCCAATACCAATGCACAAATAAGTCATATATCTATGTACAATACCAATTATGTACAATACCAATTATATTAAGGAGACTTATGGGTGATGAGACTAAGTTTAATTGGAAAGTCTTATCAATTTGAAAGAGTTACAAAT